>PCFV01000279.1:0-36453 GCA_002812785.1 Phytophthora litchii | reverse complement strand
ATTGCTTCGACACTACTGTCCGCATTAAATGCGTGGGGTACAGACTCCCTACTGATCTCCTGGTAACGTGGCTTGATCATCTTTCTCTCTTTGGGTAAGTTAACCCAGAGCTGCAGGCCGTGTGCAGGCTCTGAGCTTGCGGGCATCTCCGCGTGCATGATGCCTCTCCCCGGTGTCATCCACTGCAGGTCTCCTGGTCTCAATTCTCCCTTATTCTCCATGAAATCTTCATGACGCATACCACCTTTGGATGTTGGTAACACGTACGTGACCGTCTCGAATCCCCTGTGCGGATGATCTGGGAATCCTCCTGGAAGCCCCACTTTGAATTCATCCAGTATCAGAAACGGGTCGAAGTTGTGCAATCGAGGAGAGCCGATTGAACGATGCACGTGAGCCCCAGCTCCATCGATCACTTCGTCAGCCTGAAAATTCTTGGCCACTTGGCGAGTCTCGAATGTGGACATCGAGGTACTGCAAGTCAAATTGAGGAATGAAGAATGCTCAAGATGTTGACCACAAGGAATGATTACGGTCACTCGAACACAATATTATGTGTCATCTCGAACTTAACACATGATTGGTTGAAACGTATTTTGACTAATTAAATGTTGATTTCGCAATCAAACTTCCTGTGACGTGTGACCACTGCAACTTGTTGCTCGCAACCTTCTCACGGAATTTGCAGAAGCAGCCGAAGACTCGGACAATGACAGTAAACAAGACCATATCCTGGGAATAGGAGAATGGAAACAGCTCTGGAACCGAGTGGAGATGTCGTGGATAAAGGTAGTATTTCCCCAAGCGGTTTACAACAGGAATGAGGTTCGCGCACCAACACAATTAGTGCAAACAGTCTGAGAATTTGAATTCACGGCTAAATTATTGGAGCAATTAACGGACGAAGTAGTTTGGATTAAATGTTGATTTCGCAATCAAACTTTCTGTGACATGTGACCACTGCAACTTGTTGCTCTATGTAACGATTGCGTCGCGTTCCGATGTCGGACCTCCAGCTTCAAATCCATTCGTGCGCATGTCGAAGTCCCACAACGTTTGTGCAATTTCTTCACGCGTGGACATCACGAACGGACTGTATTGGGACACCGGCTCGATTAGAGGCTCGCCGGTCATCACAACCACATCAAGACTGTCGTCTTTCGCCGCGGCCAGTAACACACCGTCGCCAGCACGATCGCTTTATGCACTCGAATGTCGACGTCAGCACACTTTCCTGACCCCGACACGTCGTACAAAAAAGCATTGTGACTATTTGAAATCATGTATTCCATCGTTGCTCCAGGCTTAAGTGAGAAGTGAACGTACGTCACAGGTGCTTCCGTTTTAATGGGTCCTTTGTGGCCAAAGACTTCTCCAGTGAGCACGACGGCCTCCACACTCTTGTCCTCGTCGAAGACGTGAAAGACAGAGTCACGACTGATCTTCTGGTAGTGTGGCTTGACCATGCGACTTTTGCTTGGCAAGTTAATCCAGAGTTGCAGTCCACACGCAGGTTCGGTGCTCAAAGGCATCTCAGCATGCATGATGCCTCTACAAGCAGTCATCCATTGCAAATCTCCAGCCTGCAGCTCACCTTTGTTGCCCATAAAGTCTTCGTGGAACATGCCACCCTTAGACTTGGAGAATACGTACGTGACGGTCTGGAATCCTCTGTGTGGGTAATCTGAGAATCCTGCAGGCTCCGCTAAGCTGAACTCGTCCAGAATCAGAAACGGATCGAGCCTTTGCAAGTGAGAACAGCCGATTGACTGACGCAAGCGTGCGCCGTCTCCATCGCTCACTCCGACAGCTTGGAAACTTTTGGTAACTTGGCGCGTCTTGAAAGGCATCGTGGCAATGTACAGCAAAATGAGAAGTGCGTTATGCCAATCAAAGACTTCAACATTACCACACATGGATTATTCCTTACACGGCCATGATTTGAATTTTCCTTTCTTCTGATTGGTATGAAAAATACCAGAATAATCGCGTTAGCAATTGCACTATTTTCGGTTTTAATTTCGGATAACTGCGACGTGTGAGAATTCCAACGGCTACAATCTGACGTAAAGCCTTTGCTCCGTCCAGGACTGTGCAAGTTGCTCTTCATCATCCAATTCGCTGGCAATAGACACCACGCTTCCACCATTGCTACTGTCGGTCTCTGTGAATGACAATGTCCGTGATTTTTCGTTTAGATGAATGCCGTTACTGGTGGAGTTAATGCACTCGACCGCAGCTCTACAAAGTCTGCAGTCTTTGGTTGGAACATCTTGAAGTGGATCCACGCGTGTTTGGACGCTGATGGACAACATACAGACGTCATATTGTGGGGTGAAGTAGTCGTTTGTATAACCCATGGCGTCCTCATCGGACTCATCGTCGGACTCGGAGACGACAGGTAGCAGCGCAAAGCTGTCGTCGTCAAGCTGTTCTTGATCACTGCAGTATCCGTCATGTTCATCTTCCCTATCAGTGACGTTGGTGTCGAGGTGTACAGGGGCGTTTTCAATGCACTTATGGTCGCCGTCCAGAATTCGATTCAGTAACCAACAGGTCGTCGCAATCACTCCTGCTGTGCCTACTACTACGACTGCTTTGGTGATCGCACGCGTCGCTCGAGATTGCATAGTGAAGTTTGTCGTGCTGCTTCTTTTCCGCTGTGAACACACACCTGCCATCACTACACTCGACAATGCAGCTATGGCGCCTGATGGTCCCAGATAAATGGTGGGTCCCGGTGCTGCTGCCAGTCCTGACGCTCAGCGAAGTTGCAATCCACATTCGATTCGAATCTGAACGTATTTGATTGTCGATGTAGACATCCAGACATTGTGTTACGACCACTACGTTGTTGTATTCTATCGATACAGTTAATAATTACGGCTGATCATATCTTCAGCTCCACACAAGCAGCAACGAGCTCCTACGGTCGTCGTCGTCGTCCGACATGGCGCTCGTCGGGTCCTTGTCGTCGTCGTTGTCCGACAAGGTCAAAGACTGACGTAGCTCCATTGACTTGCGCTCACGCACTTCTCCTGCACTGCGATACTTCTTCTTGTCTTCGCACTGAAAGTACAGATTCAGTCGATCCGACTGCCACCCGTGTAGATTCAACTTGTACGCGAGTCGTTCGCCTCCTTGTAGTAGACGCTGCTCCACGTTCTCGCTGTCCAGTTCCAAGAACAGACACAGCGTGACCAGCACTTTACACACATGAGCAGCATTGAACGGACCCTGGTAGCAACGGAAGTGACGGATACGGTAGTTTGTGCGTAACACCGCCAGCATCGTGCGCATCATGGCATCAAGGGCTTGCGTCCTTTGTGTGAAAACGTGCTTGGACTGGTGGTTGAACAGCGTCCGTTTGGGGAACTCGATTCTCCCTAGAACGGCGAACAGGGACCAAAATGGACACGAGCCTAATGCACAGCAGCATGCACGCACGCTTTTACAGTCGGTTAGGTGGAGTAGCTCTCGATACAGTGTCCGACACTCGCTGTAAGTGTGTGGGACCTCGTGTGCCACTGGCACATTGTGTCTGTCGAGGGTCGCGGCGTGGTCCAAGTCCTGTCGTCGAACCACCAGACCTTCATGGTGGCTCTGTCTACGCGGACGAATGGCGAAGACGTACTCGGGCGACGGAGAGCACTCTCCGCGTGGGTTTACTCGTGCTATCTGCACGTCGATCTCACGCAACAGTGCAGTCTTCATGGTTTAAGGCGTGGTGGTTTCACAGACACAGCTAAAATAGGGAGAGCTCAAGCAGATCTGCAGTCCAAGTGACGAGTCCGCAAGTGAGCAAGTCCACAGCATGTGAGCAATGGACACGACTAAGTCGCCGTTCCAACCAGCTGGTAGGTCGATCACGCCGCGAACTCGACCTTCGAGATGTTCAAGGCGAAGCACCCGAGCCCTCCACTGCAGAACCCTAGAGCATTCTTTAGTGAAGCATCGAAGTGTCCTATCCTCTGTGGCTTTGCGAGGGAACGATTGGTTTTGCAAAAAGCGAGCAATACACGTTCTGCTTCGAGTTTCGACTGATAGATCAAGCACATCAGACAGCCTTTGTCCCCACGCTTGATTTTACAGAAACCTCTAGCGAATAGCGGAACGGTCTTGCATGCAACAGCCTTGGTGCCGGCGTTGGTAACGTGCGGCATCGAGCACTCGCTGGTATAGTACGTCTGGAATGGCGAAACTTTCAGTAGTTTGAGAAGAGGAGGTGGCTTCTCGCCATCTCTACCATAAGCCAACACTTCAAACAGTAGAACGCGGGATTGAAAGTGTGCGAATAGCTACAGCGCCAGCTTCAAAGTGAACGTCTCTCGTTTGAGCTCCGTCTTGACAACAGTCAATGCTGGTGCGGCTGTATCAGGTCTCAGTTCTGACATCGGTCATCCTCAACAAAGCGGACCATCGGCAATCGCAGCCTAGACTATATCGCGCCTAGGAATTCCCAGCTACCGCGCCCGTAACACGTCATTAGGCGGTTGTGGCCACACGTCGTAGACAGAATGTCCGGCCTCGTGGACATATCGCCAGCTACGCCTTCCCGCTGTGTTGAAATCATTTTCGAAGGCGCCGGCGCATCCTGCAGGGGAGACCGACCTTCTGTCAGAATACAGGCAAGGGGCATGTCATCCATTCCGGAATTCCCGCCCGAGCACACAGAGCTGCTACCATGACGATCTCCACGCGCATCCGCGGCGAATTGTTCACAACAAACCAGTCGACCGAAAGGGTCGAGGACACGGTACCTGCAAGTCCCCAACTCATCCGTCTCCCACTTACTCGACCACCAGACGTCGCCACGAAGCCCAAAAAGACCAAGAAGAAACCCGTCGCAACCAAGGTCAAAGCAGATGCAACAACACTCCAGACGTCACATCGCCACGGTTTGCCCTGGACGACTGACGAGCACGACCGGTTCCTACAAGGACTCGAGCGTTACCCCTCTGGACCGTGGAAAGCCATTGCTGCTTTTGTGGGCACGCGCACGCCCCGTCAGACCATGACACATGCGCAAAAGTACCGCCAGAAGATTCAACGTCGTCGTCGCGGGTTGTTGACATCTTCGCGACGTCTAGTGCCTGTGACGTCGGAAATGTACTGTGGGC
Source organism: Phytophthora litchii (assembly GCA_002812785.1). NCBI lineage: Eukaryota > Oomycota > Peronosporomycetes > Peronosporales > Peronosporaceae > Phytophthora > Phytophthora litchii. The sequence continues at coordinate 31,333 of PCFV01000279.1, read as the reverse complement.
TTGTGATCACTACGAACGTAAAGGATTGCAACTCGGTTGCGGAATCGCCAACGTCGGTGGACAAGTCGAACGAGTCAATGGCGCCACTTGAGAGCAACTGGTTCGACAAAGTGGAGGTAAATGAACTAGACGCCGCCTTCCGATCGTTTTTGGAGGTTTACGACCCAACACTTTTCCCCATGGATGAAGAGGAACATGCCAATGCATTTCACGCCTCCATGGACGACAGCGTCTCGATTGTCTTGTAAATGGCTACATTTACATATTGTCAATAGTTTTAGGGTGGAACAATTAAGTAATTTCAATTCGCTAAAATGTAACCGTCATTTGATTGGATAAAAAAATGCGACATCACTTCGCAACTAGTCAGTGAAGACTCAGCCCATGATTTTATCCCAGTCCACCGTACGTCGTGTGCTCAAGGCTCGTCGCGAGGAAGTTGCAACGGTATCGATCGCCGCCAAGCCCACGACCATCTTTGACAATCAAGATGTCACGGCGCCGTATACGCAATACATTTTCAAGTTGAAGAGCGCTATTGGGTCTGCGCAATCCATTAAGGAGTGCTGGAAGCTCCGTAAACGATTCTCCGACTTCTACGCGTTGCATCACCAGTTGCGACGGACGAGGAGCCAATGGGAGAAGAGTTGTTTAAAGCAGGGAGAACCGTTCGAACCAGTGGTTGAGATTTTGCACCAAGCAGCAGGATCCAAGTTTCCTAGGAAACACGTTCGTTGTGACACGAAAGCAATTATCCAGCAGCGACGAAGGCAATTGATGGAGTATATGCGGACGTTATTGGCTGCATATACGGATCTGGAGGTTCTGCTGGGGGCGCCAGGAAACTTCAAATGCAACTTTATCGATGATATCACGTGTCTGAACAAGGTGTTCATTGAGATTGAACGGTTTCTTGAGATCCCACCGAAGCGCAAAGAGATTGAGGCGAAATTGACACGAGCAGTAGTGGCTTTGGAAGATGTGAAGCTGGACCCCAATAGTGAGAAGAGAGCGTCGCAGTGCTGCATTTGTCTGAGTGACAATGATCCAAGTGACGACCACTTCGACGGAGACGCAGAGATGGCACAGCTGCCATGTGGGCACATTTTTCATGTAAACTGCATTGTTCACTGGCTTCAGTGTGGTTCTACATGCCCAATGTGTCGTCGAGCTGTTGGGAAATCGGCAAATCGAAGAGCGCCATTTGGATAATGTAACCTCTTGAGAAGTAATGAGTAGGATAGCGCTCATCAATACGTTTCATTGTGTGCTGACGATAAGGATGTTTCTTGACTTGGTGCGAAACTGTGCATGCTTTAAAATGAGCTCCTTGCCTTCACTAGTTATTTGGTGAGTGATGGTTCGCTTAGACATTGAGCAACCTCTTGTATTCTGTACATGGGGATGCTGGATTTGCCTAATTTATGCGTGTTGTCTCGTACATTTTGAAAGCGTGGATCTGTATGGATTTGCATAGTGAAGCTATTGTGTCGTTTCGTGGGCAATTTCGCTAATTCGAAACTTGCTTGACCAATTAGTCGCATTTGGCGCTATGAGGTTGATTCGTATGGTCTTGGCACATCTTCGTGAGCCATGACTACCCTAAATGCTGTCATTAGTGATGGTGGTAGGATGAACGATTTATTTGAAAACACTGGAACGCAGATAAGAGCATTTGGATCACGCGTTCCCGTTTAACTGGGAATCTACGTAGCTTTATCGTTAAGTTTGAGCTCCGCACCATTAATGTTAGTGTATACAGACAGTCGAGCAAACAGCGAAGTCTCCCTATGACTCAACTTCATTTCGAACTGGTTATCCAAACATCACAATTTAGAGTGCTCAAATGTGAGATACCAATCACCAGTCTAACCCTTTACAACCAATACTTCTCACTCCCCTGTGAACAATATGCTACAAAGGTTACCACTCTATGCAAACCCAGGATATTTCACGAAAATCCAACTACGACTATCAAACCCGTGAAAAATGCAAAGATAATCCACAGCAAACTTGACACATCGACTGGTTTCGAGAGCTCACAAACAGTGAATCGGACTCTTTGCATGTCGATCACAAGTTGTTGGCATCGAGATGTTGAGACGGCAACAAGATCGCGCTGCATGCGCCCAACCATTTTTGAAAAGCCCGAGAGCCGGACAGCAACTCAAAGACGAACAGAGAGACATCGACTTCAATTTAACGACCAGTGAAATAGAGGCGAATCAGCAGATGACCATCACGCATAGCGTCCAGCAGGAGTTCCTTGACGACGAGACCAAGAACCTCATCTGCATTCCATGCCATCCGAACGTATCAAGTGTTAACAATGCACAGATGGCAGCAAATGTTCGTTTGCGTGTGTCAACATTGGTCCAGCAACCGCTTCCACATACCCCGCCGTCGCTGCTGCAAGGGACATTATCAACACCTCCGAGCCCGAATCGCACAGCGGAGTCGAGGAAAGGTGAGCGCTGGACAGAGGACGAACACGAACGTTTCCTCTTGGGCATGGAATTGTTCAAGGCAGGTCCTTGGAAAAAGATCGCAAGTGTTGTTGGTACGCGCGACGCGCGACAGACGATGAGCCACGCGCAGAAGTATCGCCAAAAAATTAAACGCCGCAAGCTCGGGCTACCGACGCCAGAGCACCCCCGACATGATACCAATTCCGACGCTACTTCCACTAAACGGGTGCGGACAGCAAGGACACTCGAGAGAACAAGTGGATCTGAAGCAGAGAATCGAGTGGTAGGGAATGCAAGATCGCATGTATCACCGAGAGTCCAGTTGCCGCGGGAAGCACTGGATAACGGCGAGCGTGGCACCACTGGTCCTATTTCAACGGAGACCATTCCGACCGCGGCCAACGACGCTCATACACTTGACGGCGTACTGGCCGCGCGTGTCGGTCGTCTGAATCAACTAGATGCGGCACTAGAGCCTCTGGACATCGACGCCAGCGTCTCGATGGCGCAGGACAGCTGGCTCGGGCCAGACGAGCTCTGGGACTTCCTTGACGGCCGGGCTGCTCCGAGGCCTGCTGCGGGCGGCAACCAGCGCTCCAAAGCAAACCAGCCGAGCCAAGTGTTATCAGTAATGCTTTTGAGATCGCGTTCGCGTCCGACGACGACAGGCTGAACGCGCGAGCGACTATAAGGTGGAAGGTTTCTGCAGCAGCGCGGCAGATGCCTCGCTGGTTTGGCTCTAGCTGTGGAAGTGTGTGCATTAGTGCAGCCGTGTGTTGCTTGTTGCGTCGGTCGGTAGTTCGTAGAGCTCGAGGCTCCATTTCACTTCTAAGCGTAATGCTAGCAAGCTCCTACACATGACGGTTCTGTTGACAGTGAGGAGTCAGCGCACCGGCTCCAGCGACTTGTAACTTTACAAGTGAGTAACGAGCTCGCTCGAGTGAGGATTCCGCCGAAGGTAGCAGCTAGAAACGGCGTTAGTCGTTGCAGTCGTCGCAGGCCACAGCATGAGAATTCACTGCGGCACCTGAGTTTATGATTCCTGCAAACGCCTTGGTCTCCGGAAACCCAGAAGCCACTGCGGACCGACCGGACGATAATTACGTGGCGCTCTCTGCAGTTAGGCCTCGTAAAGGCACAAGGGCGTCGCGGCTGATCCGTCCAGCGTGTTGCAGACTAATGAGACAAGACATGGGCAAAGTTATTGCGGCCCGTGGCTGCCCATGACGGTCTCTGCGCGAGGGCCACAGGCGGTGCTGCCCCCAACTGGCCTCTCTGGAAGGAACGAGGCGCGGCGATGCAGTCAATCAGCGCTGGCATCGCTGGATTCTGGTGAATAGCTTCACCAACATGTCAGCGGTTCCTTCCACTGTTTTAGCGTTGAGCAGGCGGTGGATTTTCTGTCGGAAGACCGTTTTCGCTCTGACCAGCTCGACTTCTCCAGCTGTGGAGCTAGAGAGCGCGGCGACTCTCGTCTCATGAGCAACACGCTTTCGATTTTCGCGGCGGGGTAAACACAGCGAGCGCCTCATTCCCGATTTTGCGGCCGCGGTCACACACGGACAGCGATGGCTATCACTGCTGACGTCAAGAGCCAATTGTTCAAGCCCACGAACTCGGGGGGGGAGCTCATCCGACTCCCGTCCGAGTCGCCCCCGCCCTCGCCTTCGTGCTCTTCGTCCGAAAGCGAGAAATTGTCGCCGACCAACACGAACGGGCGAGCGTGGACGGCAGAGGAGCACAACCGCTTCTTGGAAGGGCTCGAGCTCTTCCCGTCCGGGCCGTGGAAGGAGATTGCAGCTCACGTGGGCTCGCGCACCACTCGTCAGACGATGACTCACGCACAGAAATACCGCGAGAAGATCGCGCGGCGCAAGCGCGGATTGCGCTCGTCCGTCAAAGAGACGCGGTCGCTGAAGCGGCGGCGCGACCAGAAGAAGCGCAATGACGCAGCTTCGCCCTGCTCGGTGACGGACCCGAACATGATGATGGGTCGTTCCGAGACGGCAAGGAGAGGGGTCGACCCCATGGACTTTCACGGGTGCTTTGTGCCTGGCCCCGTTGTGGTGCCTAGCCAATGCCAATTCTACGGCTTGAACCCGGTCCCAGAGACCGAGTTTTCCAACTTTGCAGCTATGTTGAGCGACTTTGACCCACTGCCGATGTCTGAGGAGGAAATTGACTTTATCCTCGAGGCGGCAATGGTGCCCCAGACACCAGTTGTGCAGACGCATCATACACATACTGGCTACGTCCTCTGAGGAGAGGAATTTGAAAAAACAAGATCAATCGACTACACTAGCCAACCCGCAGGCCCCGCTTCAGGACAAGACCAACAAACTCCCCCTCATTTGTACCTCGTGCCACCGTCTTATGTCATTTCATGTCAATTGTGGAGTAACCGTTGGAGATATGCTTCGTTAAGTTAGAAAGAAGCGAATAAAACAGCTGGGTGCTGCACCTTTGTGTATGGGGCACTACACGGAATAGAAAATGTTTATCGTATGGTACTCAGTTCTGAGTTTCAACGCGGAGGTACGAATGACTCCGTACCATTGCCATTGTAGCGTCCGTCCCGAACTCTTCTAGGCTGACCATGCAAATCGATATCAACTCAGTAGTTGGAGTTGATATTGCATCTGCAACTGTTTTAAACCAAGAGGAAGACCACAGTTTTGCCAAAACCACTGATAGGCACAATATATACCGAAGTAAATGACAGGATTTTACTGTTGATAATCCTGCTACGAAATATGTCCAAGAAAATCCTCAATTCGCAAAATTGTTTTATTGTTGCTGTTCGTTGACTAGGAGCCAGCTATTACTTAAAGAACTCTCTGTAAGCAGAATTGATCGTAATCTATCCTGTAAACTACCGCGCATTGAATGGCCGGTCCAGAATAATTAAAACTAGTCGTTCATTGAGCTGTTTTTCATTGTTTGAGAACACACTCTATCGTTTGCTGTAGTTATCAAAAGTACAACTCGTCGAAGTTGTTACACTACAACACCAGAGTCTACACATTTCATTCACGGACTCCAAATCGGCTCCACGACGAAAACAGCTACTACAGAACTTTGTGTTATCAACATGTTTTGTGAGAGTGCTGTATCAGTGTATCACTACCGAGGGGATCGTCTGGAAGTCTACATGGAACACATTTGAAGGCTGTAAAGTGCAACTTGTTCGTTGGTAGCTACTTAGTTGCAGTGACAACGACAAGCAGTGCCAAAATGAGTAGGGACACCACTCCAACTGCTATCACCCCGGTCATGGCAGCTTCAATAACCTTGATGCCGGCATCGAATTTATTGGCCTTGACCGGATTTTTCGCAAACACGCGTCGTAGAGTACTGATGTCGGCTTTCGTAAACCTGCCAATCTTACCGTCCATTGATGCCGCAACTTTGAGAACGTCGGGGTCTTTCACCAATTTCTTGAGCGACGAAGGATTCTTGTCTAGAGCAGTCGCCACATTTTTCATGACAGGGTCCTTCTCTATAGTTGTGACCACGTCAGTGTCCTTGCGCAGGTTGATGAGCTTCTTGCTGAGATCAGTTCTCTTTCCGAAGAGTTTACCGATTTTTGACATCGATGGCATAGTGAGAACTCTTTCTTCGTCCCCTTCATCAGCAGCTTCGTAAATTGTGGTAACCTTGATGGCAGTGTCATCACTGGTAAGCAAACGTTGGCTACCAGGGTGCTGATGTTGTAGCGAGGCGGTATTTCTCTCGATAGGTGATTCTCCTTTCGAAGACGAAACAAACACGATAATTAGCAGGAGCAACAAATGGCCATGTTGCATGGTTCAGATGTAGTCACTAGATCGATTTGGCAGTGTTTGTCAACAAGAGGTGATTGCGAAATGACAGGAGACAAAGGCTTAGGTCGGCAACACAACCAAATGACATCATACAAGAGCCAGATGATAGATTTAGAAGCATTGCTCTTTGTAAACCGTTTGTCGAGTTTATACCTCAAAGTGTTCTGTTAGTTTTGTCGTTGCACAGAGAGGAAGGGAACCATTGTAGTGAAATGGGCTCTTTATATTGTGTTTAGTTCGGGGAAAGACGCGATACAAATTGCTTTCAAAACCCACTGCCATTTCATCCGCGAAATTACACTGTAATCATCCAGCAATTAAATTATTCTACCTTAGTGTTGAATCCCTAAAGTCCGAGAGTATACCAAAACCGGACTCACCATGACCAATCTTTTTCGCAGTGCTCTTCGACATAAAAATCAAGTTCTGTCCATAATCAATCTCATAATCAATCCCATCATCAATAAGCGTGTATCATCATCATGTTGAAGGTACCGTCGATCAATTGCAACTAAGGAACTTACCTCCTCGGAACAACATTTCAAATAGTAGCCTCTGTACTTGGAATTAGTGAATTCGTAAAGGCGGTTACTGTAACCCTATTATCGCGTTCAACGCGTTGTTCCGATTCGAAGAAGCAACAACTTTACATCTAAGGTTTGTTTTGGGAAATTTGAAAGCAACATATTTTAACTCAAACAACATTTAAGCGTTATTTAGCCAATAAAATCAAGATGTTAGGAGAAATTTTAAGGGGAATTTTGAAACGAATTCGAGTTATCTTCCACATTTCATACGAAAAATACGATTCATACAAAATAAAAGTGGAATTTCCATAATCCAGCTCTGTCACAAGTGCGCATTACCGAACTTGGCAAAAAACAGTGTTAAATCTAGCGCACGTTCAAGGGTAGGCTAACTCTCTTTTGGGGTCAACTGTGGGTCAAGTTAATTAGGGACCCAGGTAGTTAACCCGGGGGGATTCGCGGTTCGAGGATTGCCGTTTCTTCCAAAGAATTTTTTATCCTCAGCCGCGTAGTACAGACAGATCATAAAAGTACCAACTTACTAGGCTCTTCAACTACGCCGTGATCGACCAACACAACTTTAGATATTAATCCTTGGCTGTTGAATTGAGTCTTGAACTTTCCTGTTGACATGCACGTCTGAATTTGTTGCTAACCTTAAATTAGCTAGCATGCACAATGGCGACACGTAAAGCGGATAGATATCACGGTTGAGTTGCTAGCGTGCGATAGTGATTGTTCAGCTCTAGATGCAATGACACTTACTATTCTTCCTGCTCTAATCCCAGTACTTGATGAGACCGTCCCAACCGCACGTAACTACCTTACTGGGCTCAAGCGGATGCCAAATAGCTCCCATGGTCGGTCCCCGATCATGAGCGCGCAGTTTCTTGATCAACTTGGTCGACTTCCAGTCCCAAAACACCAGCTTGCCTTCGCCATCACCTGACATGATGAACTGACCATTGGGAGAGAACCCGATCTGGCACGCATAGCCTGCATTCTGATGACCCCTGAACACTTTCTTTCGGTTGATTTTAAACTTGTCCCTAGCGGTGTACACGTCGATATGGTTGTTCATCGACTGACCTGCAAAGAATCCACCGCTCGGGTGCAACGTCACGGCCGGCATTGAGTGCATACTCGGCTCCGAGATGTATTTGATAGGCACCGGGATGCCCCACTCCCAGACCAACAATTTCTTGTCATCGGACGTACTCACAAAGCGTTTGTTATCGTCTACGAACGTCACCGAGTTGACAGCCTGCAAATGGTGGTTGTACTCCTGCACAATCTCACCTGACCGAGTGTCAAACTGAACCACCATGTTGTTCGAGTCGCCCACTACAAACTGAGTGTTATCCAGCGGATAGAACTTGACGCAGTACGGCACTCGTCGCGTCGTGAATGAACTCACTGCTTGTCCGGTTTCCGTGTCCCACAACTGGATAAATCGATCAAAGCTGCAGCTCAAGAACTGTTTTCCATCGTTGCTGAAGTTAATAGCGCGGACAGCACCTGAGTGGCCTTCATACACACGCTGACACTTGCGTTCGTTGTAGACGTCCCAAATGCGCACCGTGTTGTCCATACTACCCGAAAGCAGCAAGTGTCCATACTTCGGGAACAGTTCGATAGCCTGTACGCCCTTCGTATGTCCCGTCCATTTGTGAACACATTTCTTGGGCAAGAAAACTTGGTGGTCTCCATCGTCGGGCTTGAGTGTGCGTGGTGGTTCCACCCACGCTCGTCCCTGGTAATCGTACTCCTGGTCTCCCATGAATGTGGACTTGCCTTCCACTGCCTTCTGCCCCGCTTTCAACCTCGCCGGTAGCAAATGCCCCGTCTTCTTCTCGACCATCCTGTCGAAATCTATCTCCTCATCCATCTCATTCCTTTCTTCCGCCTTGCGTCGCTTGGCTTCCTGCTGTTCATCTCGCAGAGCCTTCTGCTGCTCGGTCATTGTACCTTGCTCTGCATCAGTCAAATATTTGCCCTTCTCCTTGTACGGAGCCCAGATCCCGTCAGTTGCTTCGTCTCCAAAGTCTTCAGTGGCTGCTCGCTCCTTAGAGACTGTTTGATTCTTCCTCTTCTTGGCATTACGTCTCGTAAACACGTCCTCTTGACCCAGAGGGGCAATAGTGTCGGGTATAATCTCTCCAGGGAGTGCGGGGGCTGATGGAGGAGCTCCCTTAACTCTGTGTCTAGCTGTGTTGCGGCTCAAAGTCTGGTTAATCGTGTGGTATTGGGTCTCAAAGCTGAAATCTTCCATGTCAGCCTGTTCCACGACGCCCGTGACGACTTCCTTGCCGCTTCCGGCACGTAGAGGGTCCATCAGTGCCAACTCCGTCGCATTAACTCCTTGTGGACCTACAAATGGCGCTAGTGTAGACTCTACAGGCAGATTCACCGTCAGTTGAGTCTGATTCGCGGCTGTAAGGAACGCTGTCTTGTTGGACTGTTCCTGATTGTCACAGAGAGTTACAAAAGGCGCAGAGTTGACAAGAGGAAGAGATGGATGTGTAGAATCGGTAGAGCGTGACGACTTCGAGTGTGAAACCACCTCCTCATCGCTAGACGCGTATGCACCAAGCGCCTCCATGCTGGCGGAGCCTTGGATTTAATGGTGAATTATGATTGTGATGTGTTCAACATGAATTAATGTACAAAACACAAAATTGGAAGCTGAATTGGCCCTGTCTCTGTTACATCATTGGAGAACTCTTCCGTCCATGGTGTTTCACAGGTGTATGCGAGATTACGGGCAGTTGTGTGGGTCTCCAAACAGAACACCGGTAGCTATCGGTTTCAATATTCATTATCAGGTCTTGCTAACCGTTACGAAAAGGGGGATGCGCCATGTTCGTAGACTCCACCACCGGCCGCCATTTGCCATTTTGCGTGGAAGAGAGCACCGAGCAGATCACTTAACTTCGCAAATCAGCAGCGTCGCGTGTGCATTGCCCCCTTGCTCCGTTCACCACTCGCCATCTTGCTCTGCGTCTTCTCTTTCTCCTCGTGCAACAAACGTCTCCATCCATCAAGTACCTGTGGCGTAATCCACTAAAAACCAAAAGTATCTCCGTCATAACATGACAGAATCAGCCTGGGACCGACAAAAGTCCATGTGCGCTTCATCGCCTCATATAACGGGTCGTCGCGAGTCGGAACCTGGCTTTACGGACTCCACAACGCCCAAGGCGCTCGACATTGCCGTACCAGGCGGATTCCGACGTCATCACTTGCAAACGACACCCAGACCCACTGTTTCCAAAGCTCTGCGTGACCAGATCATTGATCGCATCAATAGCGTGTACGATCCGTTCATTGGCAACATTTTGAGTCAGGATAATGATGAGTATGACGAAATGAACGTCGAAGAGCGAGCGAGGAGTCTGCTTATGACCCCACCGGTGACACTACCCATGTATCGACGCTCCCCCAGAGAGTGAGTCAGTGACAATTAGTGTTATGAGAGATGTTTGAACTCATGGTTGTGGTGGTTTGCTTCTTTGTAGCTTGGGAACACCAACCGAGAAGACAGGACTCGTCAAGACGGAACCTGCTCCACCGAAGTCGAAGGATAGTGATAAGACAACGACGTTGTGGCATGCTCTGCTGACATTGCTCAAGTCATTTGTGGGGACGGGTATTTTGTTTCTCCCAGATGGGTTCCGTAGTGGTGGCATTCTCTTTTCTCCATTGTGTTTGACGTTTGTTGCAGCACTTACGCTGTACGCAATGTTGAGGTTGCTGCAGTGTCGCGAGTTGGTCGGTGGTACGTACGGCCATGTTGGATTTAAGGCTTATGGTTCATGGGGACGCCGGATGGTGCAAGTCTCGATCATCATGATGCAGGCTGGCTTTTGCTGCACCTACGTGATCTTTGTGGCGCAAAATATGTCGGAGGTGCTGGAGTTTTGGGGCTACGATGTCGATACATCTCTGCTCATTCTGCTTCAAATCGCAGTGTACATTCCGCTGTCTTGGATCCGATACATCAGCTACTTCTCCATCAGCAACCTCATTGCCGATGTGTTCATTCTCTATGGACTAGCGTTCATTTTGGGTAATAGTTTCTGGCTTCTTGCTACTCATGGGCCAGCACAGGATGTGGAGCTTTTCAACCAGCAAGATTACCCTGTCTTTATTGGCACTTCGATTTTCACGTTTGAGGGTATTGGTTTGGTACTGCCGACCCAAAGCTCATTGAATCAGGCGCGTCAGAAACGTTTCCCAGGTTTGCTCACGTGGACGGTCGTAGGTTTGCTCTTCTTCTACTCTTTTTTTGCTGGTATCAACTACATCACGTTTGGCAGTGGCATTGCTCCCATGGTTACATCGAGTCTGCCACGCAATGGATGGTCAAGTTCAGTCCAGTTCGGATACGCGTTTGCTCAGCTTCTGTCGTATCCTCTGTTCTTGTTCCCTGCGGTGAAGATCATGGAAGAGATGCTTGGATTTCCTAGGCGTGCATCAGGCCAGAAGGTTGCTAAGAACTGCTTCCGAGCTGTGGCTGTGCTTGCCACTGTGTGCATCGCGTATTTCGGTCAGGGTCGTCTCGATCTCTTCGTTTCGATCGTTGGTGCTTTCTGCTGTGGTAAGTGGTTTAATTATTTGCATACCAAAGTTTTCAACTTCTCACATTGTGTGTTGTGCAGTTCCGCTGAGTTTGGTGTATCCGCCGCTGTTCCACCTAAAGTTGAAGCCAAATCTAACATGGATGGACAAGATTGTCGACTCGTTCGTGATCTTCGTGGGTTTGATCACATTCTTCTACGTCACGTATTCGAACCTCGAGTCGTGGAGCAAGTAACTTTCAAGTTAAGAACGATCTTAACATTTTCAATAACAACCAAACAGTCAATCAACTGGCATTACTTTTGCAAACATAAAGCATCACGAAAACCTGCTAAGGCAAAACGCAATGGCAAATGCAACATTAAGATAAAAACAAGGGAAAATCCAACATCTTCAATCACTTCAACTTCAGAAAATAAGCTCGATGCGAATTTATTCCGATTCACTGCCGCATCCTAAACTACTGGCAGAATTCTATGCACTAAAACAAAAAGCAAATGGGAAGGAAATTCTAAACGTGATTGCAAAACGCTATACCTTCAACCCTTTCCGTTGCTTAGTCATCCTCCTCGACCTTGGGGGCAAGATAGAAGCGCATGTAACCCATGTCGCCAATGGCGTACTCGACGACGACGGGAATACCGGGAGACATGCTTAGCGTCACAGTCTCGGACAACGGCGTGGCCTTGGCAAACATATTTAAATACCGGAGCGCGAACGTGAGCTCCACAGGCTCCTCCATGGTGATGATGACGCGATCACTCTCCTTCTCGGCGGCCGTGTTGTTCTTGAGTGTAATGTTACCAGCACCCAAGTCACCCGAGACCGAGAACTTGACGCCTTCCTTGCCCACAGCAATGGTGCACGTGTCTCCCATGGTCTGCAGGTCGCGACAGATGCGTTGGAACTCGCCCGAAGGCATGCGCACAGTCGCCACATACTCAGTACCAGGAATGCCCAAGTGTTCACTGTCAATGTCCATCAACTTGAGCGAAAAGTCCGAGACGCGGTCGCCAGCTGCAACAAATAACGGTCTATTAGTCATCATTGCCACAAGCAACATGAAAAAGATGCACAAGCTTACATGTTGCTTCGAACATGATGTTGAGCGCATCTCCATTGTCCTCAGCCGAGAGCGACAGGGCGTCATCATTGCCAGAACACTTGAGAATCTTGGACAGTGAGGCTGTTTGCACGCCGAGCGAGATGTTACGGTCGCAACGGTAGTGCTCGAAGCCCTCAGCACGCAATAGAAGCGACACCAACGACACGTGCGAGCCGTCCATGGACTGCAAGGCCAAGCCCGACTTGGTGCAGTCGATGTTGCCTTCGGAGATGAGGTCCTTCATGGCCTCCACGATGAGCTTCACGATGCGGCCCTGGGGGAGTCGTGCCTCGAACATGTTTGCGTAATGTGCTTAAAGCGAGAGGGGGACTGGAAACCTGTGTGACCTGAGGCAAATTGCCGACTGTTTGCTACGCTTTTGGTTGGTGTCAGTGTTGGAAGGATTTTGGCGCGAAAAGGTTGTGGGAGGGGAGGCATGAGGACGTTAACCTTAGGGGTTGTATACTTAAAGGAAGGGGTGAGTTCTCTCCCGCCAAAATATCATTTGGACGAATTAGAATGGAGAGTGCACGCGATTGGAGGATATTTGAGAGAGTAACCTTTGACGTGTAACCCGAACTTCAACGTGTAACCTAATCTGTGACGTGGTGCAGATATCATGCCAGCTTGTCCAGACGACCTGGACGAGGGAGATTAGCTGCGGGTCGTCGTCTAGCTTGAGTATTGACTCTAATACGGGATGGAGCTGGTAATGCGCGTTGCGACGTGCCATCATTGGAAATACAGAGATCTCGAAGCTCAATTGCGCGTGAGTCTTCAGGTGTGGCAACTGACTTTGATGTCCGTTGTGATAGTGACTTGAGCTGTGGCTTTGGTCTTGGCTTAGGCTTTCGTAGCTTTCCTGCTTGTGGGGTCAATCGTACTGGTGGTATGATCATAGATGGACTGAATGAAGATGGAGGAGTACGTCTGTTGAAAAAGTTGGTGGAAGGATAACTCTGGTTGTTGCTGACGTTGTCGAGGGTCAGTTTCGATCGTGAAGATGAGATGTTATGGAGGGCATTCGTGTCACCTTTTCGCCGCATGCGTCCTTGAGCAAGAATTGGCCGAACAATTTCCTCGCTGTGAGATTCTTCGACGTCTGAGCTTGTATTCGGATGTTCATCGTCTTGGTTAGAGTCTGCAGCATCTACAACTTTTGAAACAGCGAATGATTTAGCGATTCGGCAATCAAGCATGACGTGATGCTCCACAGCTGCAATACTGGGGAACCCTCCCTGCAAGCAGTATACACATTCGACTGCAGTCTGATTTGAAAACGTGCTCCGCGGAGGCAGCGGTGCGCAGGAGAGTGAATCAATCCTGCCACCCACCGATATGTGTGGGGTTGGCAATGCTTGGCATTGCTCTTTGTGCGTTTCGAATTCCGTGATTTTGACGTAAGCTTTGCATACCTGGAACAAATCTGGGTTACCAGCTACCGTTTGCATCAACTAGAAGTTTACTTACATCACAGTATTCCGTTCGGCTAGAGCACATGCGAAAATGGCGTGTCAGGCCCTTCTTCTTGAAGGCCAGGCCGCACAACGAGCACTACAATCGCATAACAATCCATTATAAACAGCGAGTACAAGAGAACATTTCGATAAGTCCGTACAGGCACCAAGACGTGATCACAGCTCCCGTTGTCTAGATGGTCTTGCAGGTTCCCACGTGTGAACAGTCCACCACAAAATGCACACTTGCGAGAGGCAGTGTGCTCATCATGCTGATGTTCTGCTAAAACCTTGCTGTTGTTGCATAGTAAAGTGCAATCTGGACAGTGTTGATGCCGACTTTCGTTCACTTGGAAAACTTTTTCGTGACAAACTAAGCACTCGAACTAATTGGCACAACACCGGGAAATGTAAGGCATGGTAACCAAGAAATAAACTAATTTGGCGCATTGTGTACCTTGTGATATGCTGGGTTCTTGATACAACGTAAAGTATGAAGGTCGATATTTATCGATGGAACATCCGCTAAGCACAAGTTACACTTGTGAAGACTTGACTGAGTATTTGAACCCGACACTTGATCGATTGCTGCGCTACTCGATCGAGTGTTGTTATTCAGGCTGTTTGGTTTGACCATACCCCCTGGGTTTGTTGGGTTGTGAGGAGATTCCATTTGTATAACAGTGCCTAGAATGCATCCTGGTGTTGAGAAAGCCCTTTGAGCGGCACGAAGCTGTACTGCAAGTAGTGGCGAATCAGTGGCAGCCGCAACGGCAGCAACACCATCGGGTGATATAGCTTTTGACTGCTTGTCTCGAACAACTTGCTGAATCTTTTGCAAGCTATTCAGCGTGTTTTTTCGTGGTACATTTTCGTTCGATGATATTGTGTTGTTCACAGCGGTGGTGAGAGTATTCTCCACATAACCACCATCTCTTAATCTTCTCCCGTAGCCGTAGCTCATGACAGAAGTCAAGATATTGTCCGGTGGTCTTGTTGTTTTAGGATTTAGATCTTGTATAGCTGATTGTACGCAAGTGCTATCATTCGATGCCGTCGATTTTCCTGTTGACGGTCTCTTTGGATCAGATCCCTAGCAAACACGCAGACATAAGCTCCGATTCGTGGTAAATTCGTAAGCGGCATCTCAAACGTACTTCCGGTGGCATGAAGTCTGTTTCCAGATCAACATCACCACACAAACTAACCACTGGTGCAGGTTTTAGCTCTACCACTCGGACATAATATCTCACGTCCCCGTATTCAATCACAATAGTCGAATTTAAGCTCAAGACTGAATATCTTCGCAGCGCTGTCTCCATCAGAAGCTAGGCAAACATTATTTGACACCTCACCAATTCGATTCGCTCAATTAGAATTGAACAGCCGTACCTTCGGACCAATTTCTGCCGCAAGATCCAGAAAACCAATGGTTTCTGGTTGCAGACGACAGTATACACCGCGAGGAAGGTTGGTAATACTTGTCACCACGACTGAGCCACCCTCGGGAACTTGCAAATTTTGCATGAGCCAGTAGGGAAGGAATACTTGGTCGTTCGGAGCACTAAACTCCTGAACAGAACAATATTGGTAGCTGTACTGACTCAAATTGTTGTCCTCTAGTTCGTTATCTAGCCCTGCGTCCCGAACCTGCCAGTTCATACCATTGTTTGTTCAATTTCCGTAATAAACTTGAGATTTGTGGATAACGTACCATGAAGAGCAATGGAGTTTGGATTTTCAAGCATTGCAACTCCAGTAAAAATTTCTGTTTGTTCCAAGTTAGCTGAACGTACAACAGTACCAGCCAATGCTATTTACCGGTGGTAAAACAATCTTGTCACCAAATTCGAGGTGGGGCATATCTAGATGAATAAACAGTCAGTTATGGTGATGTTTCGCGATACAGTCGACGGAGGTAGTACCGAGGCAGGCAACAGAGAAGCATTGTAACTTGTGAGATGGCAATTGGAAGTTAGTGTGTTGCTCCAGCTTGGACATTTGCTGACGCTTTGATCTAATTGGCACAGTCGCCATCAACCCTCGTTTCGAGCTAAGTCTTCAACTAATTTTGAGTTTGCACGTTACGCTTATCTGCACTCGTACAATAACCATTTTTCTTGAATATAAACTGAACGTGAAGCAGCCTCACGTATAAAGTTATCATGCTCGCTTCAGCTTTTGCTATGGCGGAGTTTATGTCTTCAATTCACCTATGTGGTTAATTCACCTACACGACATAGTCTTTGATCGAACGAAACTAGGGAGACAGAGAATACATTGGTTCTGAAGGAGAAGAATCTTCACATTAAGCGCTTGATGCAGGAGAATTCAAGTCAGTCATTGGTACCAAAAATGCCTCCAGTACAACAAAACTTGGATAGTTCGAGTACTGGGGATAAATAGGAACACATTAACTTCTGTTTTCAACACCTGCAAGATGTACCTGAACACTGCATTTTTTCGCCTCTATCGCCAAGTGGTAGGCGCGGTCGGACGACCGCGAGTTATAGGATATTTGGGCAGCTGAGGCGAAACTCGATTAGACGCTGCAATGAACATATCGAGCGTTGGTGCTCGTGATGCCCCATACATATCGATTACAGGCTACGGTGAAAAAGGAAGAGATCGATAGCATATTAGCTTTATAACTGTAGCAACATTGCAGGTTAGGCAACTAAGTAAATTACGAATTCCATTAGAAAGCATTTGCATTCGATCGGTAAGAGACCAGCGCGCAAAGCGCAGAACGTGCCACAGTATTAGTGAAGTTAATCTTCCCAATGCATGGTAAGACTCGCTCACAAGGTTAGGTGCGTCATCCAGCACACGGTGACATTTCGAGTTTACGCACGAACGCATTTTGTTTGTTGTCGTGTTCCTTCCGGCTGAAAGTGCGTCAACAGCGAAGTCGATGTAGTCACTGTATTACGCTTATAACACGAATGACATTCCACAAGCATGAACGTCTGCCATGTAGCACTGAAGTAAATAGCTTTGAGCAATTGTGCGCGGTGAGAACCAGCGCATTGCTGGTCCTCACTCCTCAATTTTCGAGCTACCACACAAACCCCACTACTTCACCAAAAACCAACGATGGTCACGAACATTCTAACCAAGACGCTGCCGAGCGGGGCTGAGATGCCCATGATTGGATTGGGCGTGTACTTGTCCGAACCTGGTGCCGAAACCTACAATGCTGTGCTATCGGCGCTGAAACAAGGTTACCGCCACATTGATACAGCCCAGTACTATCAGAATGAAGCGGATGTGGGTCGTGCCATCCGCGACTCGGGCATCCCCCGCGAAGAGGTTTTCGTGACGACCAAACTCTTTATCACCAACTGGGGATATGACAAGGCGATGGCTACCACGATCGAGAGCAACGAGAAACTCGGACTCGGCTATATCGACCTCTACTTGTTGCACGCTCCTGGTGATGTGTCTACACGCAATGAATCCTGGCGTGCACTCGAAGAGCTTCAAGAACGAGGAATCCTGAAGGACATCGGCGTCTCCAACTTCAGTGAGGCTCATCTGGAGAAATTCCTGAAAACCGCAAGGATCAAACCCGCTGTGAACCAAGTGGAGCTGCATCCATGGATGATGCGGCCAACGTTGGTGAAGTACTGCAAGGAGCACGACATCCTGCTGCAAGCCTTTTCGCCGTTGGCTAGAGCTCGCAAGATGGAGGACCTGGCGTTGCTGGAGCGAACGAGGTGGGTGCTACCCCTGATAGCTTTCAGGCTAGCCAACGACTTCACGACGTTGCCGAAGTCCGTAAATGCTGGGCGACAGAAGACCAATCTAGACGGTGTGAATATCAAGCTGACTTCTGCTCAAGTCGAGAAACTCGCAGCTCTGGATGAGTATTTGGTTGTTGGCTGGGACCCAACGAAAGACCATGCCGTGTAGGTGGACTGAAGACTGAAACTCTGGACAACTAACAAACGTCTTAGCATAGGATGAAGCAAACGTATGATGAAAGTCAATTCAAATACACCTTCGTTCGCGGACTGACGTGTTTTTTGAAAACCAATCGTCAAGGGAAGACGTTGTCGGTCAAGAAGTGACTTCAATTACGACAACCAAATGCCCTTACGTCAACACCCTGCAAATCCTCGCATGCATCAATTCCATTTTGCTAGGTGAGACTCTCGTGTGTCATTCCTCAATCTTCGAGCTGCTGCACAAGTGATCCAAGCATCCAACAACTCAATACCGTTATGAGTGTAAACATCCCGACCAAGACTCTGCCCAGTGGAGCGCAAATCCCCGTTGTAGGATTGGGCGTCTACCTGTCCGAACCCGGTGCCGAAACCTACAACGCTGTGCTATCGGCGTTGAAACAAGGCTACCGCCACATTGACACAGCTCAATATTACCAGAATGAAGCTGATGTCGGCCGCGCTATCAAGGACTCTGGTATTCCTCGTGAAGAGATTTTCGTGACCAGCAAACTTTTCGTTCAGAATTGGGGCTATGAAAAAGCTCTCGAGACCACCAAAGCCAGTAACGAGAAGCTCGGTCTTGGATATATTAACCTTTACCTGCTCCACGCTCCTGGTGATGTTGCCACTCGTGACGAGACTTGGCGTGCGCTGGAAGAATTGCAGGAACAAGGAATCCTCAAAGACATTGGAGTGTCGAACTTTGGTGAACCTCATCTTGAGAAGCTGCTGAAAACGGCAAAGGTGAAGCCGGCAGTGAACCAGGTGGAACTCCATCCGTGGCTGACACGCACGTCGTTGGTGAAGTACTGCAAGGAACACGACATTTTGCTGGAGGCGTATTCGCCACTAGCTAAGGCGGTGAAGCTCACAGACCCGACGTTGAACGGAATTGCCAACGAGATTGGATCTACCCCTGCACAGGTGCTCGTCGCCTTTAGTCTGGCAAATGACTTTATCACGCTACCCAAGTCTGTGAATCCTGAGCGCCAGAAGGCGAATCTTGACGCTGCAAGCATCAAGCTTTCACCTGCACAGGTCGCGAAACTTGCGGCTTTGGATGAGTACTTAGTTACGGGCTGGGACCCGATCAAGGATCACGCTGTGTAAAAAGTATTCCCTATGAATGTGGAGAATACTCTCTCAAAGAGTTACTAGCATGTGGCTTCTAGTCGGCACACGGTGATTTCTAAAGCTATGACTAATTCATTCCTTTGAGCATACATTGCAATATGTGACTGCTTGTTTTTTTAATACTACGAAACGAGGTGGACATTCGTCGTACTATCAAGAATCAGTGAGGTCTTCACGACCAGCTCACTGCGCTAAAACAATTAGAGAATCGAAAAAGCTTTGGGATCTGTCATGACTCAAATTTGCAATTCGCCGAACCTTTTCCTCTTGCACCTCATCTTACAGATTTGTTGTAATGACAGTGTTTCCACCGCAAATTGTTTGGCTTGTGGCAAACCGTAATCTTAACGGAGCAAAACAGCAGGCTTTGCTCACAGCTCATTCCTGAATTTACCATCAACGAAGCAAGACTCGCCACACCCGCTTCCTGTGATCACCATGAGTGTGAACGTTCCAAGTAAAATGCTGCCGAGCGGGGCTAAAATCCCCGTTGTCAGACTGGGTGTATACCAATCTGAACCTGGTCCAGAGACCTACAACGCCGTATTGTCGGCCCTCAAACTGGGCTACCGTCACATCGACACTGCCCAGTACTATGAGAATGAGGCTGACGTCGGTCGCGCTATCAAAGACTCGGGTATTTCTCGCGATGAGATTTTCGTGACGAGCAAATTGTCGATTTTCAATTGGGGATACGAGAAGGCGATCGAAACCACACAAGCTAGCAACGAGAAACTTGGGCTCGGACATATCGACTTGTACTTGCTTCATGCACCTGGTGACGTTGCAACACGTGACGAAAGCTGGAGAGCTCTTGAGGAGCTGAAAGAGCAAGGAATTTTAAGAGACATCGGTGTGTCAAACTTTGGTGAAGCTCATCTGGAAAAAATTGTTGAAAACGGCCAAAGTGAAGCCCGCAGTGAACCAGGTTGAGCTGCACCCGTGGCTAATGCGTCCGACGCTGGTGAAGTATTGTCAAGACCACGGCATTTTGCTGGAGGCATACTCCCCACTGGCCAGAGCTCAGAAAATGGACAACCCCACGCTTCTAGAGATCGCGAATGAGGTGGATGCTTCACCTGCTCAAGTCCTCGTTGCTTTCAGCCTGGCCAATGGCTTTATCACTCTTCCCAAATCTGTTCATGAGGAGCGCCAGAAATCCAACCTCGATGCTGCTACTATCAAGCTGACGGCTACCCAGATTGCGAAGCTTTCGTCGTTAGATGAGTACTTGGTTACCTGTTGGGACCCCATCAAGGATCATGCCGTGTAAGCCGTCGTACTCGTTATGATGGCCACGAACACAGATTTGAACCCTTCAATCATGTTTCTCTTTGCCAAAACTACCGATAAATCCTCGAAACTGGACAATGGCAACGTGACATCCGAGTAGATCATTAACTGCGAATACCTCATCACTGCGTGGGACTCCATCACGTGGGTAGAATATTCATAGCATCTCTTTTTCTTGCCTCAACCCAGAAATCCAATCCAGAACAACCCAATTGCAGTTGCTGCTCACTGTGCCAGAGTAGCATCAAGGCTTTCCAGCTTCTTCTTGGCTCGAACCCGATCTCTTTCGTCCATGCGATCTCGCGACCGCGCAGTACCGAGCATAATGGCCTTGAGCGCGGACGCGTTTGGTGCGATCCGTCGTGACTCGCAAACAGGTTTTGCACTATCCCCACGACGAATTCTACGCGATTCCCGTTCTTCTCCGTGTCGGTTGACGCTCTACAGGTGACATGTCAGTGACCAACTTTAACATTGCATAACTTTTGAACGAGAGACACCTGCTTTACAACGGAACTTTCACCACATAGAGCACTATCTCGACTATCTCTGGAGCGCGAGCGACGATCGTGACGACGTTTGTAGCCATGACGATGCTCGAATTTGTGAGGACTCCGACTGTGGCTGCGACTTGTTGAATTACGACGTCTAGAGCGCCGATTTCGACGCGAAAAGCGACTGGGACTATCAGAAGACGACGGGCTATCGTATGAGCTGCTTGGAGATCGTTGGTGACGTCTTCTTCGCGGGCAGGAGCGTCGGCGGGTGTCACGCTCGTCCATCTCAAATGTCATTGGGCCATGTGTCATAATTCCGACGATCCCCGTTTTAGTGACAGCGGTTTGCATGGAGATGCGCACCTGTAGAAACGCATACCAGCTGAAGAGACATGTGTCTTGGTTTTCTATGCTGGAACCCTCCATAAAATAGTTCGGGGTGTAAACTTGGTGGTACAGTGGGACACTCTCGTGCACGCATTCAGGCGCTGCCAGACGCACAATCACGAGGTTCACTTTCAGAACTTCCCGGTCAGCAACACTTTGGCTTTGTATGTTTACTTTGGTATCCATTGCCACCTACGCCACTTTTGCTCATTTTTGTTGCCTTTTGTTGCCTAGTTCCATTGCAAAAAGCAAGAATCCCACGTCCCGTCAGTGAAGACAAGTCATTGTTGCTATTTCAAGGCAATTGCCAATGGCCGACCCCATTGTTCAGATTTCTCCGTCTCATCAGGACAGGTCCACACGGAACAGCCCCTGCCACGAACCGGAACCGACAACTCCTTTAACACCCCAGAAAAAGCATCGACCGACAAGTGACGCGGGGTCTCCGACATCAACGACTGCCGCGTCGGAAGCCTCAACGTGCATGACATCACCCTGCTTCTCCTTCATCATCGGGGAGGACACAGCGTCCAAGTCGCAACGTGACGGTCGTGCTAGTTCTGCAGGTTCCTCGGACTTTGACGAGTTGGGAGACGCACAGGTACAGCAATTACCAACAGGTCACAACGAGATGCCACACCTCGATCTGGCGCTGGATGATACCAAGTTGTTATCTTATCAAGGGACACTGAGTCCGCGACAACAAAGTGGCAAACGATACCATGGTGGATATCTGCAACATCGAGTCTCAGTTGCTGCTGGACTACTTAAGAGCTGGAAACGAAAATACTTCCGTCTGAGGGAGCATGGATTGGTGTGCTACAAGACACAGGATGCCGCCACACCGCTCTTTGAGGTGAACTTCACGATGCATTCAGTTCTTGAACAGGATAAGGTGGCATCGAGTAACAAAAGTACTCCAAAGCAACAGTTGAATTCAACGAGACAGTCTCCGAAGGCAGGTGATGTGTATGCTGATCCATCAGAAAAACGCCAACGGACATCGTGGGCGAATCGGACATCATCAAGCTCTGGGCAGCTGATGCTTATACTTAGGCATGTCGAAGTCACGGCACATTTAACATCAGCGAAACTTGTTGAGGTACCCATCCTTCTGAAAACAGAGAACGAAGCAGATCATGCAGCGTGGACGGAGTGTCTGCGCTACATGATTGAAGCACGCAAACGCGCCTTGTGTCAAGACGCAGTCGACAAAGGACAGAGGGATGAATATAAGGACGAGATGACTTCGTCAAACCAGTTGCAGCGTAACGGTAACACCAGATCTGCAGATTCCTCGATTGACCACGAAGTTACCAAATTGCGTCAGTGCAACCAAAGCAGTGGATCGACACCTGATCTGCTGCCAAGTGTAAACAACTTGGTGGAAATCGGGACTTTTGAAGCTTTTTCCTCGAAGTATTTGCTAATGAAGGAGATCGGCGAAGGTTCGTTCTCAATCGTTCACCGTGCAGTGAATCGCATGACTGGTCAGGTATGCGCGGTAAAATGCTGCAAGATCTCACAGGCGCTTGAAGAAGAAGAACGGCTGCTACGCACACTAGCACACCCTAACGTGGTCAGTCTTGAAGGTGTCTATGAGCGTGACTCGAATCTTCACTATGTCGTCATGGACTATTTGAAGGACGGGGACTTATGTGACCTGCTCATTGAACGGCAACGCATTCCCGAACCTGAGGCTCGACGCATCATTCGACAAGTAGCCGAAGGACTCGCGTATCTGCACCGACGCTGCGTGCTCCATCGTGATATCAAACCTGAAAATATTCTGATCCACGGGAACATGGTGAAGATAGCAGATTTTGGACTGGCTAAGCAACTTGAGCAGCCAACAACCATGCTCAGGCACAGTTGTGGCACGCTAGAATACGCAGCCCCGGAATTACTCTGCGGGCAGCCGTACGGTCTTAAGTCAGATGTCTTCAGCCTCGGTATCGTGCTTTACGTCCTACTCTTCGGTGCATTCCCGTTCAGTGTAGAGTCTGCCGCAGCTTTACAGTGTATGAATCACTTCCCAACAGGTGTTGATGTACGCGATATGAGCTGCCTGAGCCTCTCAAACGTACAATGGCGTACTGTAAGTTCATTGGCACAAGATGCGTTGCTGAAGATGCTGAAGACAAACGACGCTGAGCGGATTTCTGCTGAAGACTTGCTGAGTCATCCTTGGTTTGATGAAATTGACAACGCCGTGATGGGATCAACCACCGGAAGTACCCCAGAAAATTTCGAATTCGCTCGTGCTGAGGACTGTGAAGCTCTGGGGTTTGCTGAGTTGCTTTCTCGTGGCTTTCAGGTTGTAAAATACGGCTACAAGAAAACAACAACGCCCCACTCCACTACTTTGACTCTAAACTTCATGGAGGAATGCATCACGTGGGCTGCTCGTAAGAACGCAATGCTGCCGACGCGGGTGACAAGCGATAGCATCGATAACAGAAACAGGACCCCGGTAAACACCAAGCGTGGACGTGTTATCCCCCTTCGCGAGATTAAGGAGATCCGAGAGGGCCATACGACGGAGGCTTTCATATCACACAAGAACTCGGAAGCCATGCCACTTCCTGAGCTCTGTATTTCCATCATTTGTCCGTGGCGAACGCTAGACTTGGTGGTGGAGACTCCAACTCAACGTGAGTTCATGGTGCGGGGGCTCCGGCGACTGCTTCCCCAGTAGTTGAAAACAGCAAATTCTTGAAGCATCGCCCAATTCCAAAACTCAAACCATAATATTATGAAGCAGCCAAGTGCTGTAGTTGTCACAGTTCAGATTTAGTCAATTGTGAAGACTTCGAGTTCCTCATCCTTAACTTTTTCTTCTGGAAGCTCATGCTTCTCCAGAAACTGCAGGCAAAAGATAAGTTGCTGCAGGTATTCACGAAATTCCCGTACGTGCTCGTCGCTGAACATATTTGCCGTCAATCTCGACGTCAGATTGTCTTCCAGGTCTTCACGACTGACACTTGCAGGAAACAGACGTACGATTGAGGCAGCATACATGAGGAGGAAAACGCCACAATCTGAGCTGTTGCTCTGCAGCGGGATCTATAATCAGTATGGAGTCCACAAACAACAAAAATGTTAAATAGCATGAACGACAAGACAAACCCACTTGATCGAGACGGGATGATCGATGACTTACGTTGGGCTCAAGGAGAACAATGCTCTCAGAGTCAAAAATCGTCACAATGGCATCTTCATGGTCGACTCCATTTGCCACTGCAGCGTCATCTTTCCGCGCGCTAACAACAGCGCTTGAGGCGTAGCGGCTTTTCCATTCACATTCCAAATAGTCGCGCAGCATTTTTGTGAACTTCTTCTTTCGGTGACAGCGAAGTGAATCCAGAAACAAGAGACAGGGAGGGTTTACCAGTCGATCTTCTTGACAAGATAGCACTTCGTTTTCTTCTACTTCCACTTCGACATTATCATCACCACTATCCATGGCTTCCAATTTCCCACCATCCACTCCTTCACCACTGCCTCCATCATCTACCAAATCCACTACCTCTCTTTTCTCCGTACTGCCCACATCTCGGCGACGGTGCCTTACAAATCTGTGCTTTTTGATAATAGCGGAGCCTGGATTGCAAAATACAGCAATGCTCCAGTGAAAACTAAACAGACAGCACATGGGATCAGTGAATCAATCTCTCATGCTTGAGAGAATGGTCGCGAGTATATACCTGTCGTTGATAGGAATAAATAGGAATTGCTTGTCGAAGAGATTGGTCTCCTTTTGTGTCCAACGAGCTACTCGCGCGAATCGTTCATTTGGGTCCGTAGTTGCTAGTTCGTGAGCCCCATTAGTACCGTTCAACTGTGTGAAGAAGTGCGAGGTGTAGAAATACATTCGCTGCTGGTCCAATGGCCCCAAATGACGCCAAAGGTACCTACACAATCAAAGATAGCAATTTTTAATCCAAACAACCCGTTCATTACTAGCGAAGACGCAACCAGGACTTACCTTAGGTAGAAGTCAATGATGTTGTCGTTCAGAAACTCGCCTGGAACAAGACGATCCACGTCACCGAACGTCACCGATATACGCCCTGATGTATCCGATCCATCATATGGATAGTTAAGCAGCACTTCGTTACGGCGATCCTCTAACTTTCTCCGCTTCAATTTCTCGTCTTCACGACGACTAGATGGCGCTCTTTTCTTACTCTCCACGCTTTCATTCGTTATCTCTTCCTTTTGAATTGCAGAGGAAGTTGAGGCATCCACTTCGAAAGCATTATCACCTGATTCTCGTTGTGTGTTTTTGAGTAAGACCACTGTTTCGATATCGTTATGTGTACTTAACCCTGATCCATGGTCTTTTATGCCAGTATTGGTATCGTCAATGGAGATCGCTGTTTTTTCTTCGACAGAGTCAACTGATGATGCCTCGGTATTTTCACGCGACAGATTAAGCGTTCGCCCCCTGATGGAACTCCCATGGTCCCGGACCACTGACGGATTTTCGTCCGTCTCTAATACCGACGAACGTGGAATCGGACTGAAGAACGAGGCCACACTACCAATAGCGTGTTTGGCACCGTTCATCACCGATTTAGTTAAGCTGCTACCCGAGGAGCTAGAAGTCACACTACCTTTTGGTTCACTGCGAAGAGGATAACGCGACTTAGTCGAAACGTCAAGTCTCGAAAGCTCTCGGACTTCTTTATCTCTAAATTTGCAAACCAGAACAAGTACAACACCGATTAGCTATAAAGCATAACTACATCCAGTGCAATTCGCTCACTTACGATAATTTCTCCTTAAAAAGATGCTCCAACTTCAAGATGTTATCACCCATACTCTGACAGCGCATGTAATCCATCTGATCATCAAAGTAAAATACAACACCATACAACTCTACTCAAGTAGATACAAACAAAGCCAGTTAGAAAAACATTGAAGCAAGACAAAACCAACAGCTCCGTCGAACGCACTTGATACTGGTTTCATCTCGTTTTTCTCGCACACCTCAGCGAAAATGGGGTCGAAAAACGTGGCAAAATCTGATCGACCCTTTGAATTATCCAACTGCAACAACAAAATATATGGCGGGTGATCTACCCGTGAAAAACTAGCAGAAACCATATAACACATTGTAATCAGCATCTTCACAAAATCCCTCTCAATTTGTCTAAATGCCACACACCAGAAGCGCACCATGTGCGCGTACTTGATCTTCCCTTGCCATCTCGGCTTGCCATCTTTCCATATCGTCAGCTCCACCCGTTCATTGTCAAACTCGAGCTCACAGCGATCGAATTTCTGGCCGCAGATGATCGCACGAGCAGCAGAGATGACCTCATGCAGCTCGTCCTTAGCTGGTGAGCTCGGGATACTGTTGTTATGCTGATAAGAGCTGCTGTCTCTGCGCTTCTCGGGCGAATGTCGCTGTCCCACATTGAAAAAGAAGCGCAGTGGGATCTGTTTCTCCTCGGGCGAGTGGTCCATGCTGTTGCTGGGCTCACTCTCGTAGTGTAAATCTCTTACTTGCTGGTGTCTTCTGTTAGTTTTATTCTCAGACGAGAGATCCAAGAGTGATGGTCGTGTGGAGGGCGAAGAATTTGCGGACAAGTCGTGATAGTTGCGAGACGAAGCCTCTGCTTCGTCGGTTGAGTCGCCGTCCACGTCGATGGGGCTGAAGGCAGACGAAAGAGACGTTGCAGCGAGTGACCGGCGTCGTACGGACGCCTGGAGAGTCACACGTGGCGATGAGGACTCCAGGCCGAGCCGCATAAGTGCGGAAGGTTGTGCAGGAGGTAAAGTGAAAGTGTCATTGAAGCGGATAGTGACCAGGAATGATGGTCATGCTGTATGATAGGAGGTATGCCATATCGTGGACTAACGAGGCGTGCTTGGCACTTTTGCTTGTGCGCACACCCACCTGTCTTGACGATGGTACATGTATGCGTGAGCGCTCAAGTAGGACAGACAGACGATGGGAAATCGCTGCAGTAATGGTGTTAGTGGAATACATGTATCAACTGCAAAGCACAAGCGAGGCTGGAGCAGTCGACGAAGAGGACGAAGTCGTCGCTGTTGTTCGGCCCGTAACGCAATAAAGGCAGAAAAGGGATCCGCCCACGTGCTCCAGATGGGTGTACTACATAGCAGAAACCGGTTAGACGACGCAATGCTCGGATGCGGCCAGCTTTAGACCATCTGCTGTATGAAACGATGGGAAGAAGCCGACGCCATTTAGCCGAGCTTCTGGCGGTCTACAAATGGCTTTGGTGCTGAAAGGGTCCATCTGAAGCCTAAAACCGGACGCCTTTTCGACCAATAGGGCTGGGAATGTGCAATCTTTCCGGAAGCGTATACATCAGTATACCTCAAGCAATTAGGGTCAGCTGTTGTCCTACATCTGCAGTGCGCGTCCTTGCGGGCAACGAGCAGCGCCAGCTGCAGAACATGCTAATTGATGCTGGTTAGCATTTTCAAATCGCGGCAGCTGCCAAACTCTGCCTTCTCGATCGACCACTGTAGTGCAAGCAGGTTGAAAACTAGAAGATCATTCAGCTCAGTAAGCGCGCAGTCGTGTTACAACACTAGCTCCAACCTCGCCTGACTTCTCGATGAGGCTGTCCGGCCTTTTTCGGAGCGCCGACACCTCGCTGATGCATGCCACTTCCAATTGGGCGAATTTTCTTTGTCGGCGTTTTGTATGGCGTCGATCTTGAAGGTCCAGCTGGGCGAAGTTTCCGTATTTCTTAGCTCTTCGCGCGCCCGATCGGCGAGATCCGCGTATACTTGTATCCGGTCGATATTATTAGACTGTCAGCCTTTGTGCAGAACCGGTACGTGTCGGGCGCACCAGCCAGTGCTAGTGCGCCCGCGTGGTCGGTCGTAGGAGAGTTTTTCGCAGAGTCGCTGGACGAGCTCCGATTTGCCATAATTCGCGAGCAGTTACACAGATGCCAGCCTCTCCAGTTTTTTCCCCTGCTTCTCGCCACTCTGTTTTTGTATGGCTAGCGCCCCTGTCCCAGAGCGAGCACTGCGGTTTTCTTCCCCCCTCCGCCCGGACCTCATTTCCGCTTTCGCTCGATGGCGCGCAGCTCGTCTCCGGTCTTTAACGAACCCGCCCCCGACGCTTCCGAGATGGTGACCAAGACGTCGACGACCTCCAGTGCGCCCGCCGACGCCGCCAGCGTGTCGTCTGCCAGCGCCACTTCCACAGCCACGGCCTCCTCCACCGTTGTGGCGACTACGCCAGCCCCGGCTTCCAGTGAGTGTCATAAGGCACCGTCAGGCGCAGCCTCTCCGTCCAGCGTGGACGCTCCGGACGCCCAGACGTCCACACCCCAGCGATTCTCACGCGTGCCTCCTGCCGTGCTACAGAGCGTGAAGGCTACGCTCACTTACAGGAAGAGCTGTCTGAAGCGCTCGAAGTCCACTGTCCTGCCTCCTTCGGGTTTCTGCGCGGAGAAGCCGATTGCTAAGGTAGAGGAAAAGACAGAGGAGAAGAAAGAAGACGCGAAACCTGTACAGAAGAATCGTCGGCGCTGCTGGGAGTGCAAGGTAAAGGTCGGGTTAACTGCAGTTAAGTGTCGCTGCGACTACACATTCTGCGGTAAACATCGATACGCGGAGGAGCACAACTGCGCCTTTAACTTCAAGACGGCGGGCAAGCGCAAGCTTGAGCAAGAGAACCCCGTCGTGGTGCCCAGCAAGGTCGCGCGGATCAACTAAGCGACTGCAGCACCCACCGAGGACATTTTGGTTTTTGGGTCTTTAGGGTGACGGCTTCCCAGCCGCAGCTGGTTCAGTGGCTACAGATTCGTTCCAGACCCTCGTGCGATTTTCCCTAACGATAGAAAGATGTAAGGACGCGCCGCCCCTCTGCGCTTCGACCGAATGGTGGCCAGACGCCTGTGTGTGGTTCGGCAGCTGCAAAGGGTGCGTCCCAGTAGTTTAATAGCAGGCGCGACCGCCGCGCTCCGCCCTCGCGTCCCGCCGCGTTCTCAGCGTAGTGCACGCTCCAGTTCAGCGCGGACCGAGCCTAAAGACGGAGTTTAAGTATAGTATTTCTGCAACCATCTGTGTTTGAGTGTTTTTTCAGCCGTCTCGTCGCGGCGGATGGGAGAAACGAGAGGTGGGTGAAACCAGTGTGCTAAAACAGGCGGGGCGAAGGTATGTTCGAGAAGGTGGCGCATCCTCTGTCTGCCGCGACGCGACGAGGTCTGGTTTAGGTGAACTCTCCCTTTTCTCTACAAAACTCCTGCTTTTCTTATCGAGCGACGGTGCAGTTCACACTGGCAAGTTCCACGAGCCGGTGGCACGAACCAGGATTTTCTTGAATACGTTGCCGTCGTCTGCGGATGGCATGACCGTCTCCGTCTGGCGGCGCGAGGCCTCAGCAGGCGTTTCCAGCACGAGACGCGGGGCTGAGTCCCACTCAAGCAACTGCGCAACCACGGCGGGTATGTCCTTGGGCAGCGCTTGTAGCGCCTCAGCGTCCCCGCCAAATACCTCGGTGTACAATTTGGCAGCGGAAACGTGCTCCTCGTCTTGCCTGCAAGTGGCACGGCAAAGACCCTCGGCGTACACTTTACCAGTGGTAGGGCACTGGAATTTGTGCAAGAAATACATCCACTCCTTGTCGGCAAACACGAGTTGCGACTGGACCTCATAAGGTCGGAAGGGGGGAATGGGGTGGCGAAAGCGCACTGCTTGTGAGGCAACCAGTAACGCTCGACGATTGCGAGCTACGTTGCCTAAAACGCCAGTGACTCTGCAAACCAGAATTGGAAACGAGAAAGTGAGCGGGTGTTGCCGTTGGCAAAAGTGAAATAGTCGCCAGTTGGCGTATTACCCACGCGCAAAAGTGCCAACGTGCCAGTTCCATATTGGAGAGGTAGGACGCGTTGTTCAGGTGGAGGTTGATATCGCAGTCCAAGAAGCCGGGCCTGGCGCGCCACACCGACGGGTAGGCGATGCCCATACCCGGACGGATATGTGTCTTGTTCAATGCACGATGCACCAATCCAGCACCCACATTCCACATGATGCGGCCCACCATCGCGCCTAAACGCAAGTGCGCAGCTGATGGCACTGTCTTTTCATGTTGCATGCAAGACGTGCAAATTCCGACGTGAATATTGAATAGTGACAATTTCAGTGTTTTGTCCAAATTTGCCAAATTTGACATACACTTATGGCAAGTTCATGGACTTCTTCATCTCCTGCCACATGCGAGCCCAGAGTTTCTCGGGCGTAGATGGGAGTGAAGTTTTTGCCAGTTCGTTCTCCGCTTTCTTGCTAGCTTCTCTCATACTGACAGCGCAAGCTTCATCCCAGTCTAAAAATCCTTTCACCACATCAGGCATCTCCTTTGGCTTGTCAAGCATCTCACCGCCGCTCACTTCGGCAAAAACCTTGTTCGCAGACACTCGACGACGGCCTTTCATCACGACGCCACGCACAACCCCTTCAGCAAATTGTTTACCAGTTGAAGGGTCCTGGATCTGATGCAACAAGTACATCCAGTCGTCGTCCCAATACACCACTTGCGTCTTGATCTCATAGGCGTGGAAAGGAGGAATAGCGTGGCGATAGCGGATGGCTTGCGAACCGACTAGTACGATACGTCGATTCTTGAGTGCCTGCCACAAAATGCCATTGGCACTAGAAAAATGGGATGAAAAGTTAGCTTTAGTGCGAAAAAAATGTTATTGTTGCCACGCACGCACAAAAATGCCATCGCGCGAGCTCCATACTGTAGAGGTAAGATGCGTTGTTGAGGTGAAGATTCACATCACAGTCTAACCACCCCGTTCTCCCCTTCCACACGGACGGATAAGTCACCCCCATGACACCCTTACCCATCGACTGCTTGTTTACCAGCCGATGCGCCAACCCAGCACCAATGTTCCAGAACGCACGCAAAACCATGATCGAAGTGATCAGAGACCTTCACCTTTGGCGAGGTACTGATCCCCGACTGCACGTTTCTTTGCGTGGTGATTGGTTGATGCACTTCAACCAAATGTAGCCATTTTCACCAGATCATTGGTAGCATCAATTGGAGGAAGTTTTAATTCAACATCTCGCGGTTGTAGGTTGAATAGTGCTTTCAACGTTAGCTGT
>PCFV01000278.1:0-36528 GCA_002812785.1 Phytophthora litchii | reverse complement strand
GATAGCTCATCGAGGAATTCGGTAGTGGTATCCTCGCTGTATGGAAGAGATCACTCCATCATAATAGCACAGTACCATTTTATGGTTTTCAGTAAACTATTACTTTTATGACAATATCATTCGCCAAAATTCAACTCAATTATATCCAATCATTGCCCTCTTCGACCATTTTGACTCCCAGTTCCGCATGCCGAGTATGTGGTCATCGTCTTCCGCTCCAGACGTGGATTTATTGTTCCCCAGACGACCCCGACGGGTATCCAACGGCCCTAACGCCTCCTCTACACGTCGCAGTAGTGCTACTAGTCGTTTGGAGCAGCGTCGACGCGATTTGCCGCCGCATTCAGTGTCTACAGGCAGTTTATGGGCGTTCGACGGGTCTTCGGCAGGCTCAGCGACGTTTAACTCTTCTTCAACTGCAGCTACAGCATACAACGGAGTACCAAAGTCTTCGACATCATCTCACGAGTCGAACGCAGGTCCTCCAGGACTCCAGAACGACGGAAAAGCTGCAAACCATGGAGTTATCGGGTCTTACACTAGCGGAGAAACTACAGCCCGAATGCTGTGGAACAGACCAGAGAGAGAAGAAGAAGAGAGAGAAGAAGAGGCTCTGCCTTCATATCTGAGCTATCTACAGGCTCCGTCATTGACGGGGGACACTACTACTGCCATACCAAGTCCGACACCATTTGGACCAGTGACGACTATAGGGCAGAACAGGGAGGAGCTGATGGAGAGTAAGAGCAAGGAACTGGCACAGGCACTCCAGGACTTTATTCTGGTGCAGATGCAAGGCCAGGGTGTGACGACTTCTTCGGTTAACAGTACTGGAGGGTGTAATTGTGAACGACGAGTGGCGGAGCTGGAGAAACAGGTGCAGACTCTTCTGGCTGCAAAGGAGAGCTCGACTGAAGAGACGGGGAGTGTTCTGGGTGATCGAGTATCGACGCTGGAAGGACGACAAAGTGCCTTTCAGTCTCAATTGGCGCAGATTTCAAAGGTGCTGGGCGTACCGGTTGGAAAGCATGGCAAAAGCAGCCAATTGAAAACGCTGGTGCAGACTCTGCATGAGGAGATCGATACGAAGGTCCAAACAGGTACGCATTCACAGTTTTCGGCCGCTTAAAGCATATGCTTCTAACCTTTACTCTTGTTGATTGTAGCCGCAGCGGAAGTGGAGACTGCATGTGTCGCCAGTACGAAGAAACATGTTGAGGAGTTGATCGCTGAGGCTGCTGTGACTGCTTCATCTTCGCCACCTGCTGGTGAATCGTCGACGCCGTCAGAATCGAGTGATGAGAAGAAGCAAGATGCCAGCGACTATGATACCATTTCCACATCCGGTTTGCAGTTTTCGACAGTATTGAATGCGCTGGCGGAAGAGCACGAAGCGTCCTTAACGAGACTTGGTACCCACTTCGACGAGCGCTTGCGTCTGGAAGGATCCCAACGCATTGCACTGGAAGGACGCATGCGTGCCCGCCTTGGCGAGCTAGAGGAATGGTTACAGCAGGTGGAGGGTGAGCTTGGGGGCTCGCATTTTGAACCTACTGCAGCCACTACGTCATCGTCGATCGCTGCCATAACGGACCAGCTGAGCAAGCTCCAAAGTCATGTGACCGAGCTGGAAAGCTCTTGGAAACAGCAGTGTGAAGAAGCAGCTGAGCTCTCCGCCAAATTGGAAACGCTGCCGAACCTTGATGAGGTGCAGGCCCAGATCAATCAGCAAAATGGTGATGTGAGAGCTCTACGCGAAAATGTTGCCAGCGTGGAGACTGCAGTTACGTCAACTCAGGAAGAGACTCGTACAGCTGCTCGTACCTCCCAAGGGCTCAAGTTAATCGTGGAAAAGCTGGTGCGGGACACGGGGTCAGCAGAAGAGTTGCTTCAGCAGTACGTCAGTACAATCACACACCAGGTGGCCAGCGTGACGCGGCAATACGTCTCCGTCCGCATCCGAGACAACAACCGCTTGCTCGACGCTACACTGCGTGCGCGAGTACCTGACTACGTTGCAAACGAGAGCGAAAGCTTCTTGCTTGTGCATCCAGAGACGAAAAAGGATGGCGAGAGTCACAATCTAGGGACTGAGGTGATCCATGACGGGCCAGCAGGGAATGGAAATTTCAGCTTTGTGCTGCGTGAGGATGACGAAGACGGAATTCGACGCTTGCTGGCCAGCCAGCGAGCTTCCGCGCCCAGCACCATCGGCAACACCATTAACTGCGAAGCTAGTGCTGTTGCCGCTGCTGCAGGTACGACATCTTTGTTATAAATTGGTAGTAATGTTAGCTATCTACGCAGTCAATCAACATGCTCACTACACGAACGGATGTACATTTTTGCAGTAGACCTACAGTACCACTAATCCCTCAGTAGCAGCTTGTGGACGAAAACACTCGAGTCCGAGCGTTTGACAACATGCAACAACGCTCGAGTCTGAACGGATAACGTCTCGATGAACAGCTCCCGTCGCAACTTCGCTCGTTTCGTTAATGTCAGGGCTATCCATCTCGAGTCATCGCAAAAACTTGCTCGAGGATTCGCTGCAAAAGCTTGCTGAGACCTACGACTTTGCTGCAAAAACTTGCTGAGACCTACGACTCATGCTTCGATAGTAGCCAGCACGCCATTCACTTTCCGGAGTTTTACAAACTGAACGCACGGCTGTAAACAGGCGATTGTGAATGAAGCAGGTGATGAACTCTGACGCTTCCACGACGGATGAGCGACGTACGCAAAGTTCTCTGAACGGAATGAGCGCTAGCCGCTCAACCACTAACGCATGCAAAGCGCTCCGTTGCGAGGTGGTTCGCAGCTGTGGAAAGCCCAATAACGCTTGCGAAGTAGCCACCTGGCCGTTACGAGTCGAGGAGCTTGCCAAGTGAAGGCGTCGAGGAGCTCATGTGGAGCTACGAACATTGCCAATGCTTCACCTCGATAGAGTTGCACACCTTGCCATTGCAGCTCTCGCTTTGATAAGCATGTGGAGACAGAGTGGCAACAAGTGCGCATGCAAACTCATGCGAAGGAGTTCACCGTTGACATCAGTCAACCGTTTGCCTAAGTGTTGTCTTCAGACGCATCTTCCCGTAAAACACTGGAAAAAGCGTAAAATAACCCCGCGACCGTTAGATTGTGACTTTTGACACCGTAGGTGGCTATTCCGAGTTTACAGCGACCGCAGCACTGAATCGCCGTACAATAACCAGTGACTGCAACAATGATTGCCGTAGAACTTGCTCAATCCACCAGTGACATGCGTTGCCCAATAGCAAATATCTGTTTCTTTGCAATTCTTGTGTATTTCAGAAGTTTTAAAGTATAAAATGACGCAATTTTTATGGAGCACACAGGAGCTGGAGCCTATTTCTATTGCAAGGTGTAAAACGGGCGATCGTCAGCCGAAACTTTCGTGGCTCAGCCGTTGGACCCGCTGATTCCGCCGAGCTGGACTGTAGCACTGGTCGGCTAGCGGCAAGTGCTGGCAAGTGACCGACAGGCTACTTATACCTCCGTTACAACGAGCGCCACGAACGTTGTGCTCTAGTGTTATCGGGCTATTTGGGTCAGCATGCACGCGATGTCCGAGGTCAGAATTTGCTGGCTTTACTACCTAGGTTGCAGTTGAGCGATCTTTCCAGAATTAGTGAATGCGTTTCGCTGGAATGGATTCGTCTGGGCGTGGCGTCGAAGCCAGCAGAAGCGTCGCTGATATGGCTCTCATAGAGCGCGAGGTGTTTGTGGCTCGTGAGAAGTTTGTGGCTCGGCGGTCTCCGTTCGGGCGAGAAGTGCAAATATTGCTGTTAAGCTCCAAATGTTAACTGCCTGAAACAACATTTTCGTGCGCCAAATCCAATATCGTCATTGGCAGGGCTGACGACCATATAAATCCCTCCTTCAGACTACAGAGCAGGGACAATCCATCAGCGCGCTATCGATTTGGACAGGGACACTGCGTGGCTATGCTGCAAATTTGTGAACTCAAGCTCTTGGTGTCATTTTTGAGTGAATTAACGTCAACATCTGCAGCTCAGTCATCAAGTCACGCTGTGCTCGCATTCCCTCAATGGAATGCTACGTACTCGCCATACAAGCAGTATCCACCCTGCTTCATCTGTCTAGGACAAATGAGGCAGATAAGTGGATATGGACGCCCAAGAGCTCTTGCGATACCTAACTTCAGCGTCGTCTTTCGTAGGCGCCTCCGTCGTGTGCGCTGAGCCTCAAATCGCTCGCAGTCCAAGCGTCTTCCATCCAACTCAGCGTACATGTAGTTATAGCCAGCCTGACGTCGGTATCCCTGGCTGGGCGAACACTTTGGACTTCTCATCACGCACTGCCGCGTAACGAAATTATGGTCTTTTGACCCGCCCAGTTTCTGTGTACGTTCGTTCCGGAGGGAGTTTTGGCCCTAACCTTCGACTTTCTGGGTGTCTCTCGCCGGAGATGCGAGCGGCAAGGCCGAGTTCTCGCACTTCACTTTTGTTGCCTTCGCGCGCAGGACCCAATGGCAACTGACGGCATCATGTATTCGCCAGCGTACAAGAACCTCAACCCTGGGAGCTACGCAGTTGCCAGTCCGGATGGAACCAAGCGCCACATGGTCTCGGGCCCTCCACCTCGTCGAGTGTTTGCCCCTCAGAGAGACAGCCCGCCGTTACCAGGTCTTTCCTCCATGTTGCAACAGCAACGGAGCCCACAAGATGCCTTCAGGTTGTCTCCTCGCACCCCTCCAAAGGACCTCATACTCAACATCAGTCAAAACCACTCCTTGCCACAAATGCAAGGTCATTTGACCCCTAGCACCAGCAGTGAAGAGGACCCAGTGTTGCATGCAACTTACCCTACAAAACTTGAGACAATGTCTCCCACCGATCTACAAGCACGCAAAGCGGCTGCAAATACAGTCGTGAAAAGCTTGGCACCAACTTCAGCAACAACGTTACCAAGTGGCAAAGCGTCACGTTATTTGCGTGAAATTGACCGTCGCGCAATTTTATCCCGGATCGAACAAGGTGAAAAGCAATCGGCTCTGGCAAAAGAGTATCAAGTGAGTCGAGCTGCAATTTGCAACTTGAACAAACATCGAGATGAAGTATTGTCGAGAAAAGACAGTAACCCATTGGCAAAACACCCCAAGAAACCACGACCGAAGACCATTAAGGCCAAGTTGTGCAAAAGTGGCTGGACAACTGCCATGACATTGAAAGAAAATGCCGTGCAAAACCAAAAAGGAGTTCATGAGATCAAATCGAGAGCTGCAGCACTCCTTCTCACAACGTTGAGAAAGAAACATGCAACAGTGAATGAATTCCGCCGGTCAAGTGACCGACTTATGCGCATTGTGATGGAGGAAGCTTTGGCCCATGTGCCAGTGAAAACGGTGGAGATTTTCCTCCCGAACCACACCAAGTCAGATGGTGTTGCACTTGAGCACCCTCCATGTGCAATTTCCATGGAACCGGCAGGTTGCCCCATGCTCGATCTTTTCCACTTGATGGAACCTGATCAACCTACTGGTTATGTGAGTTTTGGTGAGGTGTCGACATCTCCTAGTGATTCACAGACGGGAGATGTTCAAGCTAAAATCTGTGGTGCTCGACTACCTGGTAGTCTCAATTACCACAATGTTTTTATCATGGATCATGTCGTCACTTCAGCTGAAGTGGTAATTGCCGTTGTGAAACGGTTGCAGGAACATGGTGCAGTGGAAGCTATGATCTCCCTCGTAGCACTCATTGCAACCCCAGAAGCAGTGGAAAAAGTGCATGCAATTTTTCCTGCACTCAAGATTGTGGTGGCACAAGTGGATAATAGTGCTGAGCAGCCAGCTCCATCTCCGGTCGGCCACGCCGATGAGGCTCGTGCATCGACGACCGATATGATTTTGGACCGACTGGAACAAGTTTATCACGGGTTGTCACCAGCTACTCCATACTAAAGAAAAAGTAAAGATTACGTCGAATTGATGTACATTAGTGGTAGGACAAACATGAACATGAAGATAAATCATAAAAACTGTTGGTATTGAAGTGGTTAAAACATTAGCAAAAGCGAACACAGCACGCTTAGTTCGTGATGGCGCGAGTCTCATAAATTGTCGAACCGACGGCTTACAGCTCGACGTGTGATGACGGACGCGACAATGCAGCATAGAGCGAGCGAATCTGCAGTCCAAGTCCAGCCTGTTGTTGCAAGAGTTGCTGATTCCGTCGTTCCAGGTCTGCTGGCATCACGTAGCTCCTTGGTGATGGCGTATACTGGTCGTTTGGGTTAAACTGGTCACTTGTGCTGGAAGGTGGAGTTGTGGTGTCAGAGACCGAAGTAGCTGGCGTGCTGGACCGCATCTCCACATCGGACACTGTATCAGCCTGTTGTGCCAACAGTCTTTGCTGCTTCTGGACCTCGTAGCGACGACGACAGCGCTCCTGCTCGCGCAAACGTTGCTCGTCCGTGGCATTTTGGCGTCTCCTGCGACTCCGTTGTGCCTCACGTTGGCGTTGCAGCTCTGTGGCATTTTGCCGTCGATCTCTTGAGCGCTTCATTTCTCGTTCTCGAGCTTCTGGAGTGGCTTCTGCACGACGGACGCGACTTCGAGCCCGTTCCTCAATTCTCTGTCGTTTACGAGCTCGTCTCTCTGCATCAATTTGTCGTTGAGCAGGAGTGAGTTGTTCTCGTCGACGTCTGCTACGTTCTGCTTCAGCTTTTTTTGCTTCTGGAGTGGCTCTCATCCGACGAAGTCGACTTCGATCTGCCTCAATCGATTGACTATGACAACATGGTGCTATGGCTTTGCCTCCACTTTGCTCCATTAATCCCGAACCAATTCCTGTTGGTAGATTTGTTGCAACTCCACAACTTGAACCTTGTTCAGATATTGATGGTCTGAAACTGGATGGGCGATTTGGAGAAATACCCACTGCTGGCAACATACTGAGAAAAGCATTGTAGGCAACTTCATGGTACTGTCGAAGATGCAATAAAGCTTGACGACGACCTAATTCATTGGGTTCGAAGGCATGCGGCATGTCACTTGTTTTTCGTGCATTTTTGCATCTGAAAAATTAACAGTGACAATTATTGTTAGACTGTCATAAAATACATGACAATAGTTTGTACACGTACAGTCGGCAAGACCAGCACTCGCGTTCGGCAATTTCTCCCCATTTATTATCTTGCATGGAAATCTGTAGAAAAACAGTGGTGAGATGAAAAGAATAGCAACAATGATAATATCTTCTCACCATTCTTTTCTCTGTGGACTTAAGTTGACCAAACCACGTTGTTGCATCTTTCTTGCGTCGTGGACCAAAGCGGACACGTTGGTTCTCCTCTTCCGAGCAGCCATTGAAGCGATACAACACATTCTTGAGATGGCAAGTCTTGAAATGCGTCACGAAATACCTAGTGCCAATAATTGTCAATCCAATGACATCGAAACGACAATAAATATGGTCATCACCACTTGCACATATAAAAACCCACCTCGGATGACGCAGGAAGTCGAAGAAAAAGTTCTCATTGCACTCTTCACAACGGATGAGATTGGCACGGATGCGGTCGAAATGTTCTTCGATGCGTGGGCCTACTTCTTGCATGGCAGACTCCATCCTCTTGAGCTGTACCAGGCCAAACGAAGTGTTGCCGAACACCTCCGACTTCGCATTGGACCTTGTTGCCAGAAAAATAGAAACGCAGCGTCGGTGGAAATAACTGTACTATATGTGCCAATTTCGGTGGCAGAAGTCAATTTTGCTTCAACGCGTCACTAGTGTTGCCAATACCTCTCTTTAGTGACGCATTTGCCGAAACGAGAATGGCACGTATATTCGTGGGCAACCTGCCCGAGGACGTGCGTGAACGCGAACTGTCCGACAAGTTCGAGCGCTTCGGTCGCATCTCCAGTGTCCGCATCAAGTTCCCGCAACGTCCACCACCTTTCGCTTTCATTGTGGGGTTGAATACGTCATCATTTTTCATTTTGCCATCGGCAACTAACCAACTGTTTAGGCTTATGACAATGAACAAGATGCCAGTGATGCCGTGCGATCTATGAATAAGTAAGGACAATAATTATTTTATCATGTGATAATTGGCTAATGGTATTTTCAGTGCTTTATTCAGTGGCAGTCGCCTTCGTGTGGAAATGTCACGAGGGTCCGATGACGTTCGGTATGTTGAGAATCATTCTCACTTTAGAAAGATGGACTAATTTGTAGTTTCTGCAGGCCTCGAGGAACGCAATATCGTGTCAAAATCAGCGGTTTACCTGTCACAATGAGTTGGCAAGATCTCAAGGATTTTCTTCGCAAAGGGGGAGATGTTGTCCACAGTGACGTGGATCGTCGTGGTAATGGGTCCGCATCTTTTGCAACTCCAGACGAAATGAGACGAGCCATCCGCAAGTTAAATGACACGGATCTGGATGGAGAACGTGTTCGGATTCGGGAGGAGGACATTGGTGGACGGTCGGCGTCCCCTTCGCGATCGCGGTCGAGATCTCCTCCACGACGTAGTCGTAGACGCTCGCCGTCTCGTTCTCGTTCACGCTCTCCACGTCGCTACAGTCGAAGCAGTCGTCGCGATCGTTCGCGTTCTCGCTCACGCTCCCGTTAAATGGAGACACTTGCTGATCGCTGTCTAGATGGACGGGAAAATTGCCAGCAACTTGATTTTGTCGACAACATCAGCAACATTTTACCAACGGAAAAGGAGACTCTTTCTTCTTTCAAACGTAACTTTTTTCTTTATTATGCAATGTGTTACCATTCTCTGATGTATTGGTTTTCACCTTTACTCTTTTTCTCGTCTTTTGCCAGAGTTTGACTGGAATTCTGGAAATCTCGAGTTGCTTTGATTTACCCGATATTCTTTCGCCAGAGCGTGATTTCCTGTTGCTTGAAGTAACGTCGGTCTTCTTCATCCACCAGCACGAGGTTCAGGAAATATTTGACGGAAAAGCGACTTTGCACGTTACGGTACGTTGGTGTAAGTGTGTACGGAGCGAGATACAACCGAACAGGAACACTTTCTCCTTTGACTGGAGCACCATCCATGATTTCATATTTCGTGATGGACTCGCTCTCACTATGTCGTTGCGTTCCAGAGCCGACACTTTCACGACGCAAAATTGCCAACTCCATGTGTTTGATCTTGATCCGCACCAACAAGAAAAAAATCTTACCAATCACCACGTCCTTCAAGTGGTATCTACAGAATTGCCATCATTTTAGACATAGACACTAGTTTACAACACACTTTTGCCACTTACCTCGACTTGTCATACTCAAATTCAATGTGCAAACAATCTTCAATACCCACCTCCATTTTAATGGATCGGTCCACTGGGGGTGGGGGAGCAACACGTTGCACCCACAAATCTTGCTCTTGCACTAGACTACTGGCATAGTTTCCTCTTGCCAAAGTGGCACGGAGCACATATCGCAGTTTCACACTTTTGCCATAGTAACTTTCATGGGGTTTATCCACTTTGGCAAAATCAAAAGGGAAAGTTTCTTCTCCGTCAATTGCCTCCCCACTGGATTGCAACTCTCTGAGGGAATTGGTGAACTCGTATCCGGCACTGCGATCCACTGGCACCTCAATGAGTCCGAGTAGTTCCAACTTTAACCCCGTGTGTTCCAACTTTTTGCCAGAATCCACTTTCACAGTTAACACTCCGCGAATGTCTTCATCATCGCGGAAAAGCGGCAATTCGATGGATTTGCCACTTTTTGCCTCGTCGAAGCGAGGAACTTTCAGTTTAGTACGCTGTTCTTCCCCCTCTAAAGCGAAACTGAGCTCGGCAGATGCCACACCGAAGTTAAAAAGGTTCTAAACAAGTGGAAATGATGCGTAAAACGGTTAGATGAATAGGCAACAAAGCGAAAAGGATGGAGAAAAGCAGTGACTTGCCATGTTGCCGCTTGAGGTCGAAAAAATGATGATGTGGAAAAGAATGCTATTTGATAGGACCTAGCTTATGTAATCATAACTTGAAGCTAAATTTGCCTCAGAATTCTTTAGTTGCCAACTTGTTGCGATGAAGTGGGAATGTTTTGTATGCTGGAAGGTGAACGAAGACGAAGAAGTTACGAATGAAAGTTGCATTTGTCGCTGTTGTGGTCGTCCGCGAAATTTTTTTCCACGAAGTACGATGAACAAGTCTCAAGCGAAACCTCTGGTCTTGCATGGTCTTGCCGCAGCGCAACACACTTTTCATCCATCACTCATCTTTTCATTGCAACAAGCTGGTTTGGATCTCACTGCAACATATAATGTACGTCGACATAATTTAATTCCTTGTCATTTTCAAGTTAACAAATCTGTGGATAACATTTCAGACTGGTTGGACTGCACTTCATTGTGCTGCTATGATTGGTGATGCCATTGCTGTTCACTACATTTTACAGTCGGAAAATGAAAATTTAGCCTATCATTCCAAGATTTTAGAGGCACCACGGTCCGGAGGATGGAGAGCTCTTCATTTAGCAACTCGTGGTGGTCATTTTGCAGTTGTGGAGGAACTTTTGCTTGCAAATGTTGATGTAGACGCTCAACTTGATAATTCAGATGATGCACTCACTTCCCTTCACATTGCTGCAAAAAAAGGTTTTGTGGAGATATTGGATCTCCTTTTGCAATGTGGAGCGGACGCAACATTGGTGACACACCATTTACGTCATTCTCCACTGCATGTTGCTGTATCCGCCGGTCAAGAACGTTGTGTTCGTTTGCTGCTTGCAAATCCAAATTTATTTGGGTTACGAGATAGCGATGGACTTACAGCGTTGCAATTAGCACATTTACTACCTGCATCAAGTGAAAAGCAAAACCAAGTTCAACGAGAAATTATCGTGTTACTGGACGCACATGAGCCTTATGGTGCTAAACCACCGACATTGATGCACTCTTTACTCGATTAAAATCATCATTGATGACATCAATTTCTATTGTGAGGTCTATACGAACAAAGACTGTCGAGACTAGAGAAAAACTCAACGAAG
The DNA here is from genome assembly GCA_002812785.1 of Phytophthora litchii. Taxonomy (NCBI): domain Eukaryota; phylum Oomycota; class Peronosporomycetes; order Peronosporales; family Peronosporaceae; genus Phytophthora; species Phytophthora litchii. The sequence continues at coordinate 25,516 of PCFV01000278.1, read as the reverse complement.
GATTAGCAATTATTTGTTGGTGTTTATCATACGCTTTTCCATTTCGAAGTAAAGCAAATCAAGTAGACGAGAATGGAATAGTCTTGACCCTCCAAGCAGTCGACGTTCACGTAGCCATGTCTCTAGTTCTGGTCGTCGCATTACTTGATAACAAATGGATCCAGGCTCTCGAGGATCGAATTCTCGTCTGAATTTTCGTAATCTCCTCATCTCACCGTTACGAGCATACACATCATCCCAGAAAGTGAACCAGAGCGTAGCGGCTGGATGCGACTGGATAAACTTTAGTCGTAGATACAATGAATCGAGTGGTGTTTGATGCGTCTCGGGCAAAGACTTGAGACGTGGATTGTGTTCACGACATTTTAAATGGTTTTCCAACTCTTCTCGAGAGAGGTGGGGATTGTTATACACGAAATACCAAAACCCGTCGCTCAGTGTAGCGTTGGCAAGTTGGTATTTGAGTTTCAATCCTCGTCGATATTCTTGATGCTGAGTGTGAAGCTCTGGTACCCCAGCTTCCCAGATTGCTTGGGTTTGCGTGAAGATGGTACGAAGTTCATCACTTTCCTCCATTGTTGAATTGAGTCCGATATGGGATGGACCCATGACAGCAACACGATTTTTCAGATGATGCACTTGACCAGTGTAAGGTGCAGTGGCATCTCCATATCCGTCACGATATGTCATACTCACGTTGAATCCCTCAGCCATTATCCTCTTGGTAGCGTCACCTTTCGTTGCAACTTTGATAACTCCTCGTGTGTAGTAACAAGTGAATGTCACAGTCGAGAAGCGAGGTTGCGTACGAGTTACTCCATTCGCATCTGTCGTCGTAATTGTGCCATCTTGAACAGTAGCTTGTTCTTGTCGTGAAAATGGAAACGTGATACTGCTACCCTGATCACTTAGAACCCGAAGCTTCGATCTCAAACCACGTTTTGCTACGATGTTAGGAGAAAAATTGAGAAAAAGTAGCTTCGAAAGCTTCGACTGTCCTGAAGTCTTATCAACTTCGTCTCGGATAATTGTTTCGTCCTTGGAATCATCGTACACTATGACGCAGTGGAATGGATATGGCACCACGTACATCTTCCCGAAGCAAGATTTTGAGTCGAGAGAACCGTCACGAGCCCCAGCAACGTCGTCCCAGTACACATCCACACCTTCAAGAGCAACACGAGTCATCTGTCGAATACTAGCTACATATGAGTTGTCTTCTCCTCGCCAATGCGATCTCACACGGCGAATACCTGAAGCTACAATGGCTTGTTCAAGTGTATTCAATCGATGGACAACAGTTTCTTCCACATCACCCTTGGATATGTTATTCTGCTGAGCCACTTCAAGCAGGACTGATCTCCAAAATGCTTGCCATACACGGTGTTTAACCTCTTTTTCGAGATCCCAGAGTGGAAGAATATTTTTTGCTGGGGCATCTTCGAGTCCTCGAGATGTATCACTAAAGGTGATCCAGCCAAGTACATTCTTCACAAAGAGTCTAGCTCCACGCATACCAAGCAACAACACTGAAAACATCACGAAAAGGTTTACAATATTCGCGATGCTGACGAAAACTGTGACAGCTTCAAGTGCTCGTGAAGGACTTTGATCCATGTCGACAAAAGCAGCAAGAACTCCTCCAACACAAGTTATTAGGGCTGTCAATTTACTACTAATCTCCATAATATTGTTAAGCGGGTCGCTGAAAGGTGTGCTGTAACTCGAAAGCACTACAACGGTAGCATAAATCCCACAAGAAATTATACCACGAACCCGGGTATCTTCACTAGATGTCAGGACGATGACCAATACCAAAGCCAGCTTCACAACTAGCTGAAGCACTTTATAGTAACTCCAACGCTGCTCGAATCCGTTGTAGAGCGAACGGTAGGGACACCGAATTTGACTTGGGTCATTCGCCACTAAGCGTGCGTAAACCTTGTTATCGAAAGGAACTTCCTCGCCATCTAAATCGTAGGTGACCTGAGAATTTTCGAGTGATCCCGTCGGTCGATTTTCTGCGATAGCCTTGACAAGAAGATAAGGTAGCGGTAAGGCGAATGTCGCTAGGAAAATTGCACAAGCCGCAACTAGAAATGGCCAAACGGAGTCATCTTTATAGCGTGCTACCACCAATTCTGAAGTACTTATAGTGCTTGAATTGTCCGAGATGTTGAAACTTCTAAGGACACGAAGAATTCTGGAGTTATTAAAGTTATCAACGTTGTTCATATTGCTGAAGCTGGTGGAAGTCCCAGATCCGCTGTAGTAGTAACCAGAACTACCATTACTGCCACTAGACCCACTGACATCATCGAGGTTCCCGAAGCGATTAGTTGCTGCTTCCACTACCACACTGAGGCAGAGTCTTGTGAGTGGCAAGTAAATCGTAAGACAAGCTGTTATGATGAGTGTGAACATTTTCACCGTGAATTTTTGTTTGGCAGCCAACGCAGCCCACGTTGTGCCTTCGTGTCCTTGGCGAATCTCATCAGTTCGACGATGCAAATGTCTCCCAGAAAACGCGAACCAAAGAAAACTAATGTAGATGATATATATGATCCCAAACATTACCGCCACAGCCACATCGAATGCTTTCTCGCGATCCATCGACAAAAGATTGACTACGGCAACTATGTTCACTGATACCATATCGTAGACACCACGAATTCCGCTGAGAAATCGATGCATATCACTAGCAATGTGGTGTTTGACAAGGTAGTCTAGCGCCAAGGAATATAAGCCACTGTAGAACAACCCCACAGCCTGAAAAAAATCACGCACGATCTCTAAACGTAGTAATGGAGGCAATCCAAAATGTGTCAAACAGCTACCAGCCACAGCATAACTACCGCTCCGTATCGCATCCAAGGCTGAGTCCACCGCATCTCGACTTTGCCCAAGCACACCATCAAATCCTGCAAGTCCCTGAACTGCGATCGCTTTACCCAATGGAGAGTCAAATACTTTGACAACGGTCTCCAATCCCTTGGTGCGTTGGTCATTTAACTTCTTTGCTGCTTCTCCCAGTGCCTTCCATTCTGACACAACAGAGCCCGATAACCGCACGCTCAATTCCGTCCAAGTTTGTTCTGGTAGAGCTTGCTGAATCGCAGAAAGGTGGCTACGAAGTTCCTCGATAAGATTTCCCATTAACGGTGTACCGGATTCGCTAAGTTTTCGAATCGCCTCACGAAGGTCATTGCTGATTGAAGATGAAAGTGCTGTGGATGTAGTTAGAGCAGCCGAAAGAATCATCCCAACTTCACGTATGTTGTCACTAACATCTTCAACTGATTCGAGTGCCACGCGACCATTATCTATCACTTCGGTAAGAGCTGCTTGAGCTCTTTCAATTGTCAAATCGTTGATAGACTCGTGTACAACCGACCAGAGAGACATTAGTTCCACTACGGGTACCTCAGTTAGTGTTGCCGTCACACAAGCTGTTATCGCCTCACGTAACTCGATCATTTGAAAAGATGCAAGAACTTGACCGCTTCCATGGTTAGCATTTACAAATGTTTCTAGCAACTTATTGTGGCGGATCTCCTCCACGAAGCGCATCTCGAGAATCTCACCAACATTAGCCATGCGATTCAAGGCAGTCCGGCAACCAAGTGTAATAGTCGACGAGTCAAGTACATGTTGCAGGGCACGACCGACACGCTGAATGGCACTTACAGGATCTGGAATAATGACTTCATCATGAGGGAGATTGGCGAGTTCTACTGCTCCAATATTCGGAGCATTTGACGGAATTGGCACCACGGACGCCATAAGCGGAACTTGAAATGGTGAGTAGTGTTTCCCGAATGAAAACGAAGACGCGTCCTACAAGATAAACTTGGCTTCGTAGTTATGGGATTGAACAAGAATTGAGATCGTGCAGATGATGCATCCAATGCTTGACTACTAAAGCTTTCTGCAGCAACAAGAACGAAACCTTACTGTGAGGACATTTTGCTTGATACACTTTTTGTAAATGGAGAAAAGCAGAATAGCTACCTCGAATCTGTAATGTGTTTCGTAGCGAGCGTATGTGAGTGAGTGCTTACCGTTTGTCTCGCGTGCCTACTGCACTGTTGACGAAATTCTGAAGTGAGCATTGACTTGTGTAGCATTTCATAGTGTAGTTGCACGACATCAATGAGGTCTTCGTGAGAACTTAAGCAAGGGGTATACCATCAAATTCCCCCTACAACCTGGCAGCATCGCTAAGCGTGACCATGGATTAATGGTGCAAGTAATATGCGTTGAACCTCTGAATAGCAAAGCATTTACCACTTCCATTACAACCACAGCGCATCGACACATTGGTAGACTTTGCACCAAGTTACATGTAACATAATTTTTTCATCCTCATTCTAGACACAGCGGGTCGCTGCATGGTTTGAGCGTTTGCGGTACTTAAGTACTTTCATGGCGATCTGAGCGTTGTTGTCGTTGTTAGCAGCTCGGACGTCTTCCATGAGTTGCTGGATCTTGTCATGCGTTCGCCGTCGGAGTTTTTCATCTTCGAACGTAGTGGACATCCCTGACCAAACGAAGCGCTCGGACTTGGGAGGTTCGCTCTTTGATCGACATCGACAGATGCAAGAGACCAACTTGGAGTTGTCATTCGAATCCGCAGGTGACATGATCGTCAATGAACTTGAGCGTTATGAAGCAAGTCGAAGAATGCTGTCCCCACGACTCGTCGGGAGATCATGTGAATACTATCCGTGGAAAAATCTTTAACGCATCGTGGATGTAGAGAAGTGAGGTCTGCCTGGATCATCTAGAGCGTTTAGAGAGCGCTAGTTCCGTCCAGTGAGGACTGCAAACTAGGGCACACTGCGTTCGATTGAGGTTTCTTACTAACTCACTCGACAAGAGTCTAAGGGTTCACGACCATCGAAACGACAGTGTGCTGTGGAAAGATAGTTGACGAATGTTTGATCGTGTTGAGCAATGTAGGAAGGTGAGTACTTGAGCCCAGCCATAGCTCCATACGAGCTGGTACGATTGACCAGGATTGAGACGTGGTAACTATCTGCATTGACTAGTATGTGCGGACATTCAGATGACTTCAGTGAACGATGAGATAAAAGTATCTTCGAATACAAATATGCTTCATTATCTTGTGGACTGAAAGTGATTCTTGCAAGCTTTGTTGGATTGTAATTCGTTCAGTTGGGGGGGGGGCTACCCAGGATCGTCAACTACTTTACCATTTTCAGAGGAATCTTGTATTCAGCTTTATTTCTCACTGCTTTAGGTGGACTCACGACCTCACCACGAGGGAAGCTTAGACCACGATGCGAACTCTAGACAATATTCGAGGTGTCAAGCGGTTCTCTGGACTAGTAAAGCTTGTTTCCGTCACCGTGTTACCCTCAGTATGGCGTTACGTAAAGTGGGAACAAAATGACTGACCAGCTTGGAATTCTGGATTCTCATAGACACTTAACAGCGAATTCGCCGCTGTACTATTAACGAGTCATGAGAGGTCTTGACTCTGGTAGTGTCAGTGTAGCGACACGTTCAAACGAAATGACTCGTTGCAAAGGATAACACACGTGGGTTCATTCGGTGGCACCAACTATCACGGACAAGCTCATACGTTGCGTTCAGACATCATACAGCCAGTCGGTAATACGGAAATGACAGTAGTGTCCGCCTTGGGAGACCCCAAAACCTTCGTCAACGGGGCTTTCATTCTTTCACACACCATTATGTGATCCTCAGCTTACATCTCGACGCAAAATACTCAACTGTAATCCAAGATACTTTACCCAAACACTTTCTTAGACGCACTTCTTAGTAGTTTTGTCGTGTAATTTGCGGTACTTGCGTTGTTGGTACTTCTGGCGTCCGCGACCTCATTGATTAACTGCTGGATCTTGTCCTCCCGTTCACCACCTCGTCAGCCAATATGACCATCGTTCCAAACCGAGTATAACGTCCAGCGTTGATTTTGTGCTGATGGCGTTCGCTCATGGATACACATCGCCAACTGCGCGGATTGCATGGGAGATCTTCGCACTGGGGTGGCATGACCGTATGAAGAAAGGATGTGTGTTCTGTCGGACGAAAGTCGAAAAATGACTCGCAATCAAGTGAGCCGCGCCCATAATTCCCGAAATGTCTGGATGGAACATGCAAGCGTTTCAGACACGAACGCTCCATCCAAGGAATTGAAGTACGCACGAATTCACTTGTGAGCCCAGCACAAGTGCACAGCACAAAACCGAATTCGTCGTGCTTCTTTAACTGTGAGCCACGCCTGTTCCCTACTGACAAACAATAAAATGTTGAAATTCATGATAATGTCGGACAACAACTGGTAAGTAGGACGACAGTCTTATAAATGTTGAAATGGAGACTTGTTTGGTCTGAATTGAACAGAACCCAGCGACTCTCATTAGGAGCCACAGCGACAGCTTCTTGAGTTAACGTCGAGGAGATAAAACACCGCAGGGTACCTCCATTTATAACAGAGCACAGTTTGTTTCATAATTTCGTGGTAGTATTTGTGAGTTTTTTTATCTCGTCATTCCTTCGGCTTTGACGAGTTTCAAAAACGATGGCTTACACTAATCGAACAACGCAGTCGTGTTTAATTGTCCTTCGCCGAGGATCATTGAACAACAGACACTGAGGCTTCTCTACTCGAATAAGTTCTTAGCAATATGACGTTAGACCGATAAATACGTGCGTTGTCTGAGGTGAGTTAAAAATGGTAGACCAGCCAGTCAGTGAAAATCTTTGACGTGGTCAGCTTTGCAGTAGTGAAAGTCGAGCATAAAGCAGACGCCTACTTACACACAATTCTCACACATGTACCGACAACTTCAACATTACCGGTATTACTCAGTATAATCCCTATAATTAACCGGTAAAACCGATATTTTCACATTTTATCCAATCACCGCTCACAGTGGTGTCTCCTAATCTTCCACCTTCATTCCGAGAAGCGCCGTCTGATTCCATGGCCTTCGACCCGCGCTGTGTGGCTTTCGAGGGCCGTCTGCATGCCGACCGACGCACTGCCGAGTACGTGGGACGTGCTAGTCATGAAGCTGATGCCGCATGCTTCCGTTCCTGTCGCGCAGTGGCCGCTAGCGCGAGTTCTCAGAGACTACGGGTCTGTTACTACGAGACTCAGATTATGGCCACTAATAGTGACCCAACGCCCGAATTAGCTGCTAATTCGTTACCTCCGAGAATTAATCATGCTAATTCGTCGGTGACAATTCGTCGTCATGCAGCTCAAGATCGAGATGCTGCAGCTACTACAGCACGGGAATGGAGACAACGAGCTGAACTACAAGCTATGGACCTGGAAGACGTGCAGATTCCTGCTCTTAATGGGGACTCGGGAGAAGTACCTGTGAATTTTAATTTTTCATTAAATTCCAGGACCATGCAACAGATGCGGTCAAGAATTGACCGACGCCGACTCCGACGCAACAATGAGAGGAAGAAATTTAACCACAAAGTAGCTGTGGGATTTATTCTGGATGAACCAGAGCAGAAATTGGCTGAGTTGGGAGATATTTCAAGATCTTTTACAGGTTTTACAAGGCCTAGTGGATTTATTCAAGCTCGTCGCACAGTGAAGGAGGTCATGCAGAGAGTTCTACCAGACGTGACTGCAGATGGAGACTCGGAATCGTCTTTAGAAGATGAAGGAGGGAAGAAAACCAGGAAAAAGTTTCCTGCTATTTTACATCGAGATTTGGGAGAAAGTGCCAATTCACTGGCTTATGTAGGGAAGACAGGTCGCGTGATCTCACATGGACGTGAGTTCTTACAGTGTGAGCGATATGGTGCAGGGGATGTGGTCGGCTGTGGTGTGTTGTTGGACACCAATACGTTCTTTTTTACGTTGAATGACAAGTTGATGGGGATGCTGGCGGCTAGAGATGTGTACGACCTGGACGATTTTGGGGAAGTTGAGGATTCGGGGGAAAGTGATGATAGTGACGCGGAGAGTGATGAAGAAGAGGAAAATGGTGATGTAATGACAGACAGAGGTGTGAGGATTCGAGTGGACAGATTCAATGATGTTGATATGGAAGATATCGATAGCCTGCATGAAGAGGAGAAGGCGCTGTATCCATCAGTGAGTTTGCATGGGGCTGGTGAGTGTGTACAAGCAGTGTTTGACTCGAAGGAGTTTCACTTTGATTTACTGGGGTTCGAACAGCAGATCCAGAGGGATCGACAGCATGCGTTGCTAACTGAGCACGACCAGCGGAGTCAAAGTAATCTACCCAGTGATGTTGAACAGTCAAATCGCATGGATGAGGCTGCGATGAATGAGCTCGTGCAGGATTTCTTTCTACACTACGGTTACGAAAATGCATTCAAGGCTTTCGAATCTGCTCTTGCACCATCAAAGCGCCAGCGAGTGTCTTCAGACGGTATGGACTACGGCGACGAAGCTGAAGCAAGCACTGTGGCACTTGGTGTAACCAATGTCGAAGAGATGGAGGATGACAGTAAAGATGAGGGCATGGATTATGGCCGATCCACAACAGAACTTGTGTCCTCCGAACCTCCGAAGAAGCAGCAAATGCGTGAATCACTCAGCCTACGCCACGAAGTGCGTGAGCATATCCGTTGCTTTCGAACCGCACAAGCACTTGTATTACTCGAGAAAAATATGCCTACACTCTTGAACAACGGATCGAGTTGTCATTCTGGAAGTCTTCAAAAACTCATGCTGTACTGTCGAATTCTTTGCGTCATTGACGTTTTGACTCGCGAAGGTGAGACGAAAGCACGCCCGTCGTTATCTACGAACGGTTCATCAAAAGAGTCATGCTTATCGTTGGCAACAAACGGTGCATCAACAGGGTCACGATCATTGTTGTCAACGAACGGTACATCAACAGGGTCACGCTCATCGTTGTCAACGAACGGTGCAACGGCAGATTCACGCGCTGCTAATCCTGAGGAGTTCCAGGGCAATGGATGGAATCCGGAGTTGGCGATTGAATTCGCACGGCAAGTGTTTGGTTCTTCTGAGTTGATGACAAACGGGAAGCGTAAACTTCAAGATTGCAATGGGGTGCAAAAACAGCGCAAGAGAACAAGTAATGTTGCGCTCGCTATGAGTTTGCTGCTGTACGACCGACGTGAGAACATACCCCCAGAAAGCCGAGCACGGAAATTCTTGACCCTGGAATTCCGTGAAGCTGTATCCGATAAGTTGAACAGCTTACTGTTGGCGGGTGGGGATTTGCCAAAGACAGAAACGCAAGTATCAGCGCTGGAAATATTCATGGATGACCTGGAAAGCTTCCAGAAAGAGTGCTTGCGCCAGGGCTGTCGGGTATACCCTGAGAGTGTGGAAACTACGAGCAATGGCAAAAGCATGGCTACATCGCTTCGGCGGCGAATGTCAGTATCCTCAAGTTCAGACGATTCTTCATCCCAAAGTGAACAGGACGATCGTTTAGATGATGACGATAATGATGATGAGTGATAGAAACTGGTCAATCAAGATGATAATTTACTTCAGACTGTACAAGTAGTAATGATAGGTCTCTCAGTTGGATCAATCTAGGACCCAGAAGAGCTTTACACTTGCCATGTGCTGGATCCAAGCGATCCGCCACACTTTCTCGAATGAACTGTCAAGTTTCTCAATCCTACTCAGCAAAACCAAGCATAGGAAAGTTTCCCAGCTCCAAGCACCTTGAATGACCACCAAGTCTTATTTCTGGAGGCAACATGACTTAAAGGATCGAAGCCTTTGCAACTCCATTGTTCGATGACGATTGACATGTTCTGCAGATTTTTCTTGTCATTCATTGAGCTTCACGGTTTGAATTGCCTAACAAAATCTTTATGATCTTGATTTGACTATCCCGCGGTTGTAATACGGCAACTCACGCCATTCAGCCTTCGATAATGCAAACTCTTCGATCACATGATGAACTACTGGCGCGACAACACACGCTACAACAACCAACGAGACAAGACCACAGATGCATACTTGACTGCCAAAACCCCAGACATGAAAGCCTTGAGATTTCTCGTAGTATTGCACAAATCATCCAATGCTGTTATTCGAGTTTCCAAAACTCGGATTCAGTAAGTTGGTGTTCAGCTCCCGAGTTCATCAATTACCCAGCAAACGAACGAAGAGCAGACGAGAATGAATACTGCAGATCGAAATTCATCTGATTGGATTGTCGATGAAGATGACTCAGACTCGTCTAACGTTGCATACATCTGGGCTGCTGGAGCGGGCTTAAGGTTTCATAGTTGGCATGTAGCACATTGGTCAAGTGATTCTCGGGCAGTAAAAGTGATGTATTGGTGTGTACAAGCCTCTAACAAAAGAGGAAAGTCGGTTTAGCAGCCTTCGGCTGGCACATGCGCTCTGCACGTTTATTGCCTACAATACGCTGCATGCGCAAAAGATCCAGACGTGTGAACAATGCGATCGAAGACTTGCCGTCCGTGCTGTCCGCAAAGCCGTCATCATTGCGGTCACCCGTGTCACTGCTGGGCAGCAAGTTCATCATTTCAGCGTAAAAGTCCCCCATCATAGGAAGTCCGTACCAAATGAGCTGGTGTACCCCACGGATCTGGTATTGGTGGTAAAAGTGGAAACGCTCCGTGTACAACATCACATGACAGTGTCCGTGGAAGAACGACGTACGCGCACGAGATACTTGTTTGCTCGTTGTGTATTCACAGCACTGCGCACTCCGGATCAACTTTTTGTTCATTGTATCGTTGAACAGGTTGCGTACACGCACGTAGTCGAAATAGGAAGGAATAAAGATCAGCACGTGTTTCCGAGGGTGGTCCAACAGCGGTTCGAACACATGCTTCTTAAAGTAGGCGAAGCGGAGTTCCACCTCGTCCTTGGCTGTGAGACGTCCACTATGGTCCAGATCAACACGCTGGAAAATCTGCTTCACTTGTGGCACAACGCGAGAAATGGAAGCTGATCCATCCGCAGCATCATACCGACGAACATATTTGACAAGCCCAGAGATATTACGGCACGTTTTGTTTACCAACGCGTTTAGCGCAGGCTCCACACCATGAGAAAACACGACAGTCTGTTTGAAATACGAGGCCAAGAAAGCCAGGTTCCACTCACGAACTCGAGAAAAATCTGCATTCGGCGCCTCCTTCGGCTGTAGATTTGTGGCACGTAACACAGTGCGCAAGTGTTCCAGGTTTTGCATGGCCATGAGACTGGCTGAGTCAACGATACAAACCTCGATCGTCGACAAGAAATCACTCGATAGCTTGACATCTGCGCTAGTTTCAACTTCATCAAGCACAGCCACTTCATCTCCAAGTTGCTGACGGAGTCCAAGAGGCGATGCAATAATGATATCCGCGTGATGATACTCGCTGTAAAATCGCACTGCTTTCCGAGAGAATGATAAACCCAATTGAAAGCAATCATCGTTATTGCCCTCGTCAAACACGCGTTGCCATTCCTTCTTGCTATCATCATTGGAGTCATCATCATCATCATCTTCGTCCTTGACACTTCCGAACTCACTAAAGAATCGATCCTTGTTGTGAAACGTGTCCACGTTTTCAGGAAGTAGTTCCAGCAGTTGCTTCACGAAAGCCATAGCGGCACTACGGAGAGGAAGCAACACCAGCACACTTGCACGGCAGAAACCTTGGTCGCGGTACTCCTTCTCCTCATCGTCTCCCTGTTCTTCATTCTTGCCCGAGTCACGCTTCTTAATCCGCTCATTGTTGCGCGTAACGGTATCGCGAGCCTTCAGAACATGGTTCAACACATGCATAGCACTCAACTGACGCAAGGACGGCGTATTCTCGTACGTCTGACCAGCAAAAAACACATCTGTGTATGCAGCCATCTGCTGGGAAAGTGTACGCTCAATTGACCCCTTGGAGAACACCGCGTCAGTATCTAATCCACGCTTCTTCCACGTCGCTAGCAGCCTCGAACGCACGTAAGGTTTCTTTTTCTCCGCAGTCTCTGGAGTTGTCACGACACCAGCTACTCCACTAATTTCCACATCCACTCCACTCCGATACGCAACATCATATGCCTCTTCTTGCAGCGTAGGAAGCGTCACCTTTGCGAACTTTCTCGTCTGTGCATCAAACTTCTTTGCATCCTGTTCCGTAAACGAACTCAGCAGGTATCGTCGTCGATAGGGATCCTCTTGCTCTTCTTCCTCCTTCTCCAACTGCTCCTCATCATCCTTCTCCATCGCAGCAATCTGTTTTTCATCTTGTTCTCCTTCATCAACCTCCTCAACTTCCTCTGTCTCTTCTTCACCAATCTCTTCTCCATTCTCATCCACCACCACCTCCTCATACTCCTCCTCTTCCTCCTCCTCCTCTTCTTCAACTGGTTCCGTCGGTTTAAATGTCTTCACAAACTCATGAAAAACCACGTTCTTGTTGCCTAGATCGTCGTCACTGTCACTTTCATCGCTTTGTATTGCTTCTTCTTGTTCCTCCTGCACTTCCTCCTCACTTCCGTCCTTATAAATTGCATTAGCTGTGTGCTTCCACTTGTCCTCGTATTGTTCACGTTGCCAGCGTTTCTTTTCTTCTACAGAAGCAAAGAATTTGCGCTCTTTTGCTCTCTCTGCGATCTTCTGAGCCTTCCACTGACCCATCATGGACCCATTTCTGCGTGGTTTGGCCTCATTTCCGCTCGAAATTGCGCCCCGTTTGGTCTTGGGCTCGGCATCGTCCCATACATTAGCCTTACGCTTGCGGCTTCCCTTCTTCTTGCCTCCTCCTTTGCGTGGACCCATGCTGGTCAAGTGCTTCTGGCAATGATACAGTCGTTAACGGCTAAATGGCTGGCCTGAGTGAAAGATGCGTTCTGATTGGATGGAATTGATTTTTAGCCAATGACAAGAGATGGTGTGGAATACATAAACGACTTATTTTGGGGAGATGCGCTTCGCACCCTTTCGTGCAACATGGCTACATTTGTGATACATTGGGAGACGGAGCTGGAAAGCGATGGGAACAATGGATGCAGCGGAAGCAAGGGAGATTGCGCAGTGTATGAGTGATGAGGAAGATCAGCAGAGGCAGGCAGAGAGGTTTCATGCACCGGAGGGGACAGATGCCGAGACTTGGGCGCTGCAGTCTGTGGCGAGCGTCTTGCAGCGTGTTCAAGAAGCTCCAGGCGATGAGTACGTTCTCAATGAGCTGGGTTTCAGATAAGGTGGATATGAAATCGTTGTATTATTGTGGGTAGAGTGAGTGTGGAAGTGCTGGTTCGGCAACTGGAACAACTGCCGCGAGAGGCGAAAGCGAATCAACTCATGCGTCTGCTAATTGACACGCGAGAAGAGTCAATTCCAAAACAAGCTGTGCTCGGTATTTGGGGCAAACTTGTTGCTGGGAATAAAAACAAGGGACCAAAGGGAGCTGGGCAGAAAACTCGATCTAAGAGCGCAGCCAATATCCCCATCATCCGTAGTCGACTGCTTGAAGTACGCACTACTGTTGCTGATGTATGAGCAACAACAACTGAAGCTGTTTTGGTTTGGCTCTTTGTTTTTTCCTATTAGTCAAAGCGGAAGCAAGCTGAATGTGATCTCAAGTTACTACAGAATCGAATCACTTTGTTGCAGGTATGACTGAGAATGTCTGTGACACTGAGGGCAAGAGCGTGATTAAACTATCTGTATTCATGATATTTACCAGCATGAGGAGTCAAAGGCGTGGAAAAAGATTGCACAGACAAAGGAGCGCGCACAAGAAATCCTCGAGATGCGTTTGGCAGGTTTACAGCGTCAAGAAGAGAAATCGATGCACCAAGTAGCGCGGGAACGAGAGTCCCGAACAGCACAAAAGAAGCAGCACACTCTCAAAAAGGAGTCCGTGATTAAGAAAAAGCATGCAGCTATCCAGATCATATCCAAGAAGTATCAGGATGTAGAACAAGTCAAGAACGAGAGCAAGCGACTGAAAGCAGAGCGTGAGCGATTGCAATTACAAGAAGTGGAACGCGCAAGAGCAAAGCGACAAGAAATACGACGACAAGAAGATGCACTGAAAAAGAAAAAACTGCTAGAACGCCAACAGGTTGATGAAGAAGCGGCACTTCGGCTGATGAAGAAAGCTATTGCTGAGGAGCGACAGATCCGAAAACACCGGCAAAAGGTACAAGAGATGGAGGAGGCGGAGCGCATGTTGATTCAGCGACTGCAAGGAACTCAGATTATCCAGCGCGAAGCTTATTCAGTGCTTGAACAGGCTCTACTACGAACAGATCTCAAGCGTGCACACTCTGTTGCACCACTAGGAGAAAGATAAGGGCCGTAGTCGATAAGCTAGCGTATATCTTAAAGTCATCTCACTATGTTAGTCTCGCTTTCTTCAACAACGCTATCACGCTGGTCAATCTGATCGAGAAGCTTCCACCTCACAGTTCTGTATCATTGATGGCGGGATCTTGTCGTTTTACACACAATGAAGATCATACGTCTAGAAGATATGTACAACCATTTAACTCATTACGGTGAGTCCTGACAAGCAAGTCCAATCTCACTTCGACCCTTCGACATCAATTATTATTATTGATGGTGTTGACATATCTACGAGTCCGGACGCTTCGAGCGTGAATGTTGATTAGGCCGCGGTCGTCAGTGTCATGCGACGTCCGATGCGTATTTAGCTACTGATATCCGATCAGCACTCGATAAACAACTGTGATTGGAGCACTGGAACATCGGTTGTCATACGAACTAATTGAAAACATCAGCAAGTTCAAGTCAGTAATTGGGGAACATCAAATGTCGTGAGGCACGTATATCGTATAGTGAAGGTGCTGCGGCAATGACATACATGTACCGAAAAGAGTTTTTCAATAAGTAGTGTGCTGGCGAAAAGTACCCGCAGCTGGTAGGCGGAGTTCTCAAGGTAGACTGTACCAGAATTGGAGTCATTCTTGACATACCTAGAGATAAATAGAAATAATTGTGGTTCAGTCGGCCGCCCAGGCCCACCGTAGCAGCCCTGCATACAAAATTACCTCAACGACGTGAATTCCTTGACGATCTCACGCCACGACAACTAACACAACATACTAGGACATGCAATATTCGGTCCACTTTGACGGTCAGCTTTTTCTGTTGTGGGTTGGTTTACTGCAAATAGTTTTCGGTTGACTTTAACAAGTACCCTTGCTTCGGGCTCGTCTTTCATGTTTTCGCCCTGACTTTCGGCTATTCGGAGAGAGTCAACGCTTCGCCATGATGAAGTAGAGCCCTCACATGCACGTTTGATGGATTCGATTTCAATTGTCCACTCAAGTGAGTACCAAATGACCTGACGAGCTCGTTCGTACGTGTTTACCTGCCTCGATTCGAACAAGTTGCAATCTATCCTACATAGTAGATTTCAACTTATTTGATAGCGTACAGGATACAATTTTCGTACCGGAAGCACAAGTAATGCTCCGCGTTAGGTCTCCGTGTTAGACACGATGATGGAGGTGAGACAGTAGAAGCAGCTTGCGATTGAGATCGAGTTGGATAGCGCGTCGTTATTATCAATGTTCCATCAGCATGATACTCCAGAACTCCATCAAGAAGGATTTTCCATCAGCATGGTTCCTCAGTACACCATCGAAAAGGATTTCACGCACCGTAATCGTGGACTAAACATCAAATTATTTGTACAATGAGCATAAAACTGCTAGAATGTACATGGAGACGTGAATAAAACACATGAAAAGGACTTAATTTTCACATACTTACCACAAATGAACAGTTTACGTTACGGTAGTCCAAATCCAAGTTTCCTGTTGTCATGTTGACAGCCGAATATTGAGGCTGGTACGGTCGTGATCATGATGACGATCTACACGACACGTTCACCATGTCGAAAAAAATTTAGTGCAAGAAAGCTAGTGTTAGTAGTGTACGAACAAGTTGTCGTGCTCTCCTGCCCGGAATGTGAGCTGATACATCGATACCACGTCGTTTCTAGTTATCAGTTGGCGCAACCGAAGGTACAATTAAGTCTGAATGGTGATCGCGACGTTCAGGACGCCTAAGCCCATGTATTGAACAAGTTGGAATTCCTGTCGTATCACATGATATCATACGGTACGCCATATGCTTGCTGTCAAAGCTGCATTCTCTATCTGCATTGCAGATTTTGCAATGAACCTACAAGTTGTATGGTTTAGGCTACAATCGCACGAATATCTATGAGTACTTCAAGAAGATAAACATCTGAATTTAATTTCCTATTTAACCCGTTACCTTTTCACAAAGAATCATCGTGGCAATGGTCCGACTCGAAACCAATTTGTATGCAAGCTAAATTATCTTCGCAGGTCGGCATTCACAGGTTGATGAGCTAAATAGCTATAGCTACATGTAGCCAGAGGTAGACTCAAGCCAGCTGTAGCAATGCATTAACCTTGGAGAACTAGTGGCAGCATGAATGAAAACAACTATCTCGAATCCTGAATGGCATGCATGTCCATGAAAATCATCCAGCAAACGTGCCTGACTGCTTACTCTAAATGGATTTGTAGGCGTATTCAAGTGTACTTATTCATTTCAATTTGCGAAACCACTGTACTTTGCAGTCAGGCTTACTTTATTTTTTTACTTCGCAAATCCATATTTTCGTGTGGATAATCCACCTGCGTTTCGCAACACAAACATATACAGTTCTCTACAAGCAGTACATGCATGCGTTACACTCTCTACTATTGAGAGAGCCTTTCAAGTGCTATTTTACTAGTATAAAACGCTTTTCTCGAGGGATAAGCTGCCTTTAAAGTAGCTGTCGTCTCGAACCTCATTCGGAAATTTGCTCCGCAGACCACAAGTCGACCACTTTCTTTCCCGAACGTTTCTTCCTGCTCGTTCTTCAAACCAGACAGCATCATGCGCTTCACCTACGCTCTGGCTCTGATCATCGCGGCCACTCTCCACGCAAGCGGTACTTCCCTCCCTGCGACTAAAGATTCCAAGGCCACGATCGAAAAAATAGCCTTACCTGCAATCGCTGTCGCAGCCGACGTGGATGGAGGGCGCCAGCTTCGCCGAGTTGACAAGAATACTGAAGAGGAAGACGAGATCGAAGAAGAGAGATTCTTGAACAAGTTGGGGAAGTGGGTGCAAAAGCAAGCAACAAACTGGAAAGCGTCGAGACAGGCGGATAAGTTGGCAAAGCATAAAGCTAGAGCCGACCGGATGGCCGACAATATCAGGCTTTCAAATGGTATACCCGGGTTTGGCTCTTAGGTATTACCTTTAAGTATGTTCTTCATCAACGACATTCCAGAAAACTCCGTTCTAGTTAATGGACTTACCATTCTTTTGGTTATTCAGGGCTAATAGACTCACACTTGAAAAGCTTGCTGTTAATCATTTTGTTAGACAATTCGAACTGCAGTTTGGCGTCAATGTGAAAAAGGGTCACGCTTTCCAGATTCTTGTAGTTCTTGCACTTGAACAATATCCCCTAGTTCTAACACCTTATTCTTTAGCAAAACACTGTTGTCCCTGACCTCTTCCATAGTTTGTCCACGTTCAACGTTCTAATCTCTATCAGGCCTTGGACAACACGAGACGGGAGTTCTTACAATGCTCGATATGGCTTCATCCAGCAATGTAATTCTTGACTGAGATGCTGCTTCTTGTCGAAACGTTTCGACCATACGTGCGATACATTGCCTTTGATCCGTTCAAAACTAATTTACTTATTTACTGCACTTCCATACCCAGTATAGAGCGAACGCCCCCAAGTGAGTTTGATGCGACGTGTTCTGCTAGTTCTCGAAGTATGGCCTCTCTTTCGTCCTCTCTTTCGTCCTCTTTCGTGCAACCAAGTATACTAACTTCATTCAGAACGACAAATATTGATGCGAGACTAGATCGCTCACGAATAGGAAGACATCAATGGCGCACTGGGCAAGGCAAAGTAAGATGTACTGAAGTCATCCCAAATGTGCGGTCCCAACTGCTGCAGCCTACTTCAGACTATAAAGACTCCGACGCCGTCTACAGACCATTTCAGTGGAAACTTCTTTCTGCCCGGTACTGTCATGTAAACCACTTCCGTAATACTCCTTCCGTTTCACAGTAGCTGACCTTGATTGTAATATTCAGCAAATATTTTGCTGTTTTAAGTCCCTACAATGGTAGCAAAAAATAAAATAAGTGTTTACCCTTTAGGCTTTGTGTCGACGTGTTTACCATCCAGACGCTTTTCCATTTCCTGGTACAATACATCAAGTATATGAGGATGAAACAATTGTTTGGACCCAAGAAGTTCCCGCTTTTGTAGCCAAGCTTCAAGCTCAGGACGACGCATTACGTGGTAGCAAATCGATGTAGGTTGTCGAGGGTCTAGGTCTTGTTTGAATTTGCACAAACGCCTCATCTCGACATTGCGAACGTACACGTCATCCCAGAAAATGTACCAAAACGTCGCTGCAGGGTGCGAATGGATGAATTGCATACGCAGATAAAGCGAGTCCAGCGCGACTTGATTCATCGCAACTTGTAATTCAGCTTCGGATTGGTTTCTCGACGTCTGAAGTGTTCTTCAAGTTTTTCTCTGGACAAGTTAGCATTATTATACACAAAATACCAAAATGCGTCAGTGAGAGTGGCGTTGGCTTCGGCATGCTGAGCCTGCAGACTGCGTCGATACTCCTGGTGTTGTTGGTGGAGATCGAGTATTCCAGCTTCCCAAACTTCCTTTGTCTGATCAAAGATTTGGCGCAGTTCGGAGCTTTCTAACATCGCCGACGTTAGTCCAATGTGCGACTCTCTCATTACTGCAACTCGATTGTTCTGGTGGTAAACCATTCCGGTGGACGGGGCCACAGCTGTTCCGTGTCCGTCCCGATACGTCATACTTACTTTAAAACCTTCAGCCATAATTCTCCCCTTGGCATCACCTTTCGTAGATACTCCGATAACACCACACGTGTAGTAGCAAGTAAATGGCACAGTGGAAAATCGGACTTGAGTTTGGGTAATTCCATTAGCGTCTGTCGTCTGAATTACACCATCCGGGACTGTCACTTGCTCTATTCGTGAAAATGGAAAAGTGATTTGCGTGTTTCGGTCACTAAGCACTCGCAATTTGTGTCTTAGATCTCGTTTAGCATGATTCGCGGAGTGAAATTGAGAAACAAGAGTTTTGCCAGTTTCGACTCACTTTTCATAGCATCCACATCATCACGGAGAATGGTCTCATCGTTACAGTCGTCATACACAACGACACAGTGAAACGGGTAAGGCACAACGTACATCTTCCCAAAACACGACTTGGAGTCAAGATGACCATCACGAGTTCCAGTAGCGTCATCCCAGTATACATCCACACCTTCAAGAGCACGGCGAAGTGTTTGGCGAAGCCACGCATTGTGAACATCCACTTCTCCCTTCCAGTGAGCTCTGACACGATGAATTCCCGACGCCACGATCGCTTGCTCGAGTGCAGTTAATCTGTCGATAATTTTGCTTTTGTTCGTCGGATCGGTCTCCTGAGCCATTTGAAGTAGTAATGCTCGCCAGAAACCATGCCACACTCGATGCTTTACCTCACGCTCAAGATCCCAACGTGGTAAGACATCTTTAGCGGGCGCATCGTCGATACCACGGCAAGTATCACTAAAGGTTATCCAGCCCAGTAGGTTCTTTACCCAAAGTCGCGCATTGGGCATTCCAAGCAGCAATACCACCAACATGATGAAAAAGTTGACAATATGCGCAGTACTAACCACGATCGCCACTACTTCCAGGGTCCGTGATTTGTTTTTTTGTATGTCAGAAGAAACGGCCACGAGACCACCAATGCACGTCGTAAGTGCAGTGACTTTCCCACTAATTTCCATGACATTGTTGAGGGGGTCCGTAAAAGGCGTGCTATAGCTCGATAGGGCAACCACACAAGCGTAGAAAGCACATAGAATGATGGCGCGAAGTACTATTTCATCGCTTGGTGTAAGCACAATCACCAGTGCTAGCACAAGCTTCACCACCAATTGCATAACTTTGTAGTAACTCCAGCGTTGCTCAAACCCAGCGTAAAGAGATCGATAGGGACATCGAAGCTGGTTCGGGTCTCGTTGTACTAACCGCTCGTACACTTTGTCGTCAAACGGAACTTCCTCGCCGTCCAAGTCGTATGTGATTTTGGAGTTCTCAAGTGATCCTGTCGGCCGATTCTGGGCGATTAATCGTACAAGTAACTTTGGTAGCGGAAGAGTGAACGTGACCAGCAGGAAAATAGCCACAATCCATATAGCAAGCCACACCGATGGATCGCCTTGGAAGCGTGCTGCTATTATCTCGGAAGGAACGGTGCCAGTATTGCTTGAGCTGGTCAGACTACTGACATTCACAACAGAATAGCTGCTGGAGCTATTAAAACCACTCATACCATCGATATCGGAGCCACTAAGACTGTTTGGCCCCTCAAACTCGCTGTAGTTGACAAAGTAGCCAGAGATATTAGGACTATTGGTGTTGGTGAAGCTATTGTAGTAGCCGCTTGATCCGCTGTAGCCATTATTATTGCCTGTGTTACCCCCATTGTAGCCCGTGTAATTGTCCGATGTGGTCGTGGTACTACCAAACCAACTTGATGCTACCAATTCGAGGCAAAGTCTTGTCAGTGGCAGGTAAACCGTGAGGCATGCTGTGATGACGTACGTAAATATTATAACTTTCTTTTTGCGCTTGTTGGCCAGTTCAGCCCACGTGTCTGCTTCATGACCCTGACGTACCTCATCATCCCGACGATGTAGGTGACGTCCAGAGAATACGAACCACAGATAACTGAGGTAGACGACACCCACCGCAGCAATTAAAAACCACATCGAGATGTCGATCATGAGTTCACGACTAACTGAAGCGTTCTCTACAACCTCTAGAACATTGATAGAAGCCACGTCATAGATACTGCGTACTCCATTGAGAAAGCGGCTCATATCGGTGGCTATGTGATGGTCCTCGATGTAATTCAACGCTGAAGTGTACAATCCACTGAATAGTATTCCTACAGTCTGAAAGTAATCACGAGCGATTTCCAGGCGAAGAAGAGGAGGGAACCCCGCACGTGCCAATAAGGCGGTGATTGTAGCACCAGCAGCAAGTCCAGCTCCATATAACGCGTCCAACGCGGCATCGACTGACTCACGGCTTTGACCAAAGATTCCATCAAGACCACCAAGCCCTTTTTCAGCAATTGCCTTACTAAAGGTCGAATCAAAGACTTTGTGTGTCTCCACTGCTACAAGAGTCGACTCACTAGTGGCTAATTTACCAACTTCGTTTGCAGCTATAGCTAGAGTTCGCCATTGAGAATTGGTAGACTCCAAGCAAAGGGCACATAGCTCAGTCCAGGCTTGTTCAGACAGTGCTTCATGTACCGCAGAGAGATGTTGCTGAAGTTCAGCAATCAAGTTCTCTGTTAATCGAGTGCCCGTGTTAGCTAGCACTTGAATGGACTCATGGAGACCATGGGTGATAGCAGAGACCAGGCTAGTCGACGATAATAATGCTGTCACTAATAACTTGCCAATTTCTCTTGCGTTTAAGGTATCCAAAGACTCCGCAACAACTTTCCCTAATAATGCTTCAGACTTTTCGATGAACTCACTGGTGATAGCGTCGTGGACGTCTGACCAGAGTGTCATCAATTCAATCACCGGCGTCGATGTGGTTGTAACGGCTACACATGCTGCGATAGCATTGCGAAGCTTGATCAGATTTGATGACATCACCTCTTGGTTATCTCCCCAATTGCAATTTACACTCTTTGACAAAGCCCCGCTCCGCTTGATCTCTTCCACGAAGGGTAAGGCAAGAACCTTTCCAGCATCAGCCATTTGCTCCAGTGCTGCTAGACACGCTAGAGAAACAGACTTTGGCATTATTACTGTCTGGAGCAGGTGACCAACACGTTGAATTGAAGTGAGAGAGTCCACTTCTTCCTTTTCTTCCTCATCTTCAATTTCCAGAGTTACTGCTGGTAGCTCGCATTGATCGGAACCCACTGGCATGGTTATGCTCGACTTGTCGGGGACGAATGTAATTTGAAAGTGGGCGAGAACCACAGCTCGATTTATATTATTGGGTACAAAGTGCGAAGTAAATATATGGGATCGTACAATTCGTCGTACAAAGTCATCTCAACTTGGAGGAGACAAAGTAAAGCTAAACACTACAATGCGATTGTACCGGCGGTTAATTTGGAAATAGCACAAGCTGAACTGCTTGACATTTGAAACTATCCTCGTACAAGACGCGTTGTTTCGACTTCTAACTTGCGTTGTGCCAAATTCTATCCTAGTTGCCATTCATCCATCAGGTAATCGAAATGTATATTTCATCCAGTACAGGAATCCTACCGCTAGAATCAACTATCGGATACCAGCCCTGTTTACAGCGTGAGAATTGTTTGAACTACAGCCAACACTAGAATCGCGATAATCGGTACACCAAAAGGAGGCGTTGCAATTGACGCGTCACCCGTAGTTGCATTCGTTGTTGTACTCGATCCAGTGTCGACGTTGCTGTACAATTTCAATTGGTCTTCAAAACACACGTTGGTGTTGATCTTGCTGCTTGGTATGATGTCAGACGTGGAGTAGTCCAATTGCGAGCACGTCCCGTCCGTTGCTTGCACCAGAGTGACGGAGTTATTAGTGTTGAGCGTGCCTTGAATTCCGAAATCGGTATCTGACATCCCATGACATTTCCTGTCAAGGGGGTACACGAGAGCGCTGTTGAGGGTTCCGCACTGCGTCCCATCGTCATATAATTCCATAAACAAATAGGGCGAGGTGCCAAACAGAGCGTCTGTGAAGGCTTTGTAGCTGTCAGCTCAACTGACAGTGAAGCTGTAGTCGTAGTCTTCCTGAGGAAAGCACTGGTCGAGGTTGTAGTCATCGCAATTTCGGTCTGGAAAAAATGCGAGGAATACTGTTGTGCCCCCACAGTTCGTGTTCTCGTACAGCTTGAGAGTCGGAACCTGTACTGCTTCAGATTGCAGCATGATATTTGCTAAGAGACTGACGGCACTAGCGACGAGGGAAGGATACGCAATCTTCATTTTTGCTGAGTTGTCTGGGGTTGTCTTGGACTTGTCAATTTGATGAATGAAGAGTGTTTACATTGTGTATTCTCTAGAGGGTACCTGGGTCTATTTCAAGTGTGGTGCTACGTTTTCTTCCTTGAATAGGTGGGCAACAGCATCACGACAAAGGACTAACTTAACACGTTCTGTTGCACGTGAAACCTCCAGGTCTATGTCAAGTATTTGAACCAAACTATTCCAGCACAGATAAGGCTCAACGGACTCGTTATATGAATATCAGAGAAAGTGGCTAGCCATGAAATAGCTATGAATTGTACTTCTACGTGCAATCTCGATGGTATGTTGATTGTTAAGATGTTGATAACGAAGAGAGCTGCAAGGATGCACAACCTCACGTCTACTGGTTCTGATCCCCGTGAATCTCCTCCTGCGTCCTCCCATGTGATAAGATGCTCTGTGAAAGCTCGAAATAGAACGAGCACACTTAGATTGACTACATGCAGTGGAATCACAATATTGTCATTTCACAACCAGCTCCCGATCAAGCAAACCACTCTAAACTCCAAGGTTATCTATGCGTGTCCACTTTCTCACGCTCGTGGTTGCTACCTGTCTTTTGGCTCCCATCGACATCGTAGCTGCTACTGGAGCCGTGAACACCCAGTTGGCTGAGAATTCCGAGGCTGCCGGTCAAATCAACACTGTTGACGCTCGAATTCTGCGCGAGAGTGATGCTCCAGATTCGACAGGGTCTGCAGCAGTGTCAGCGAATGCTGGAGACAATAAAGTCATCTTGAATGTACTCTCCAAATTGAAGCAGATCATGGACAGTGATAAAGCTAAGAAGACCGAGACTTCGCAGAACTAACCACGGTTGTATCACAACTAGGATTCGACTACAAATTAATTTCTTTGCCATTTGAGTTGTCTTCACACATTCCTAACTTTTACTTCCTTGATTATCGGATCTTTTACTCTTTGTGATTACTTTGACCACACCACTACCGATGAAATACCCCTTCAGTGGATACTCTGAAGGTGTACCCAAGACCGGGCCACCCCCGTCACGACGGAAAATGTCTGCGGTGTCTAGCCGAATATAATACACTTCCAATACAGTCTCCTCCTAGAAGTTTCACGTGTAAAGTCGGTAAGCATGTACCTTATCCTAACGTTGTAACCAACGACACATAACTTTACATTTTCTTCTACCCTTGAAATAGTGCTGGTGTTGGCCGAAGTATCGTTGAGAGAATGAACGAAGTTTCGTCTTTTCATAAGGTCCAAGACAACCCCAGACAAAAATGAAAATTGCGTTTACGCACTGATTATTATGGTAGTTACCGTGTCCTAAGCGAACTACAATACACGGGGAGGTAGCAATTTTATAGGATATTACTGTTATAGCTACGTTTCAGCAAGTATTGGGGCGAGCAAAGTGATAAGAACGATGATAACAATTAACAGTACTGGTTTCACACAAATAGGCGAAGCTCTAGGCATTCCAAGCAGTTTAAAAAGTTAATTTAGTCAAGGGTAGTGAAAGTTATGTGAGCGTTCCAAAGGAAAACTCCTCCCTTAAAAAGGAGAAGGAGTGCTTCCCCATGGGTTAGTCTTGCTGTAATCCACGGTACTACTTTAAATGCCATACAAAGCGCTCATGCGTTGTCATGAGCTACCACGGTTTACTGATATGTATGAAGTGGTGAATGTTGGATTCACCAGGTGTATAACGAAGTGGCGGATGAGGACAGTTCTAGCTACCGCATATCCTCTTGTGTGGGCGATTCTACCGACGTGAAACGGTTGTTCACGGCGGCACGAGCGATACGAGATCACCATCACTAGAATCCGTTCTAACATGACGTGCCCGTGAAGCGAAAGCTAAACAAGTCCAAGAATGCATCGACAAGGCAATTAAAGCCATTCCGTCAGCGTGTGGAGGCTGTCATTCGACTTAAACGCCTTGTGCTACAGATCCGCACACACGTTCTGCTCCAAGCACGTCTGGATCTGACTATTGCGCTTCGTGTCGCACGTCGGTTAATCGTGCATCGACAATGCGTCAGCGTTGACGGCGTCCAAAAATTGTTCAGCATGTGCTTAATCATGCACGATTTAGTGACAAAGTCTCTGTGGTAACTAGTGCACTAAAAGGAGAGACCAATGTAGCTTGTAAAGCTTTGCATAATACCAACATGCACAAAAAACAAATACATGTAGCAAATATAAAATGCGATATCAATCAGGAACCAGAGGTACCTGTAACCGCGTTACAGATGCAGTATCGCACCGCGCAATGCTACTGCAACGTACTAGATTAGAAGCCATCGTGTAGCTAGTTGCTACACAGCAGCTTTTTGTTTCGGTGTTTATCCGTTAAAAGTGAGAAGATTGATCGTCAGGAGCACACAAATCAAGTCATATCTGAGAGAGAAGGCCCCTGGTACTTGAC
>PCFV01000277.1:0-36573 GCA_002812785.1 Phytophthora litchii | reverse complement strand
TTGTGAGTTGTCGTGGCTGTTCATGCAACATTGTGAAGAATTCACCGATAGTTATTTCCCCAGTCCCTAGCTGTTCTTCACGTTTAAACGCACGATGGAGAGTTTCTACGTGGCGCTTTTGGAGTCCAAACGAAAGACAAAGCTTTTCAGCTCGCTTTGTCTCGAGAACCGTGCCGTATTCTCCACTTGCTAATCCTCCTGTATTGTCAGCTACTGGTGCAGAGCCCTCTCCGTCTGCGACGGTAGAACTATCGTCGATGGACCGCTGTTTTACCTGGATCCTTTGTGGTGATGTCTTGGATTGGTGATCAGCTAGAATTTCTACGTCACTGACAACATTCCCAGGTCTCGACGTTGTAGCCACCCGCTTCTTTGCTTTGGCACCTCCTTTATTCGAGGTTGTACTCTTGGGGGTGCCATTCTTCAGAGTTTTCTTCTTTGTTGGACTCTCTGGTGTGCGGGCTGCGGTCGCCACACTTTCGTTCGGTGCGCTTGGTTTTACAACGATGTGTTGTGTACTGGGCATGGATGCCTGATGAATGAATCAACTTCACTCAGCTGGAAAAACGCCGGAGGAAATCTTCATAGCAAGGGGTCTGAAGACCAAAATACGATATACTAGAATATTTTTTGCTGCTTGCGGAGTACTCACTGTTCAACAACTCCATGATGTTGCATTCGTTAACCAAAGGTTGTCATTTCAACACCAGATCGTTTTATGTGGTTATCAGCTTGGAAGCGAGGACGCATGGGAACGTTTAGGCGAAGCCGTCGTGTGTCGAAATGGAGATATTTCTCTGAGAGAACACTGGTTGTACGACTACTTCAAGTTACAGCAGCACCTTGGTGAATAATGGAAACGTCTGTCCCAAGAAACTGTACAATTAAAGAGATGCTGATGTACCAGAGTATCACTTTAAACCAAGTAGATTCTCTTCTTGAATGCCTGCCAGTTTTTCTGCTTCTGCCCGAGCATGTGCTTGCTCCTGCCAAATTTTTTCCTCTTCAGCATACTTGAGAACTGCTAATCTGTGCACCGCCAGTTGTGCATTAGCTTGTGAATACGGCAGCAAATATGCTATGATTCGATTCAAAATCGAAAAGGATGGCAGCTTTCCTTTATGCATTCGCATGTAATGCACAATCACTTCGACTTCATGACGTCGCTGAGTAACCCTGGTCCAAAAACGTTCTCCCAGTGCACAAGAACGAACATTTTGCTGGAATTGCACTAAAGGATAAAATGCAAGTTGAAACTCCGCTGATCCCTTCGCCAAGTCTTTCAAATCTACCAGCGTATTAGCCTCAATATCGTCGATTGCGTGACGTTGACCAAGCTGGTGGTGTTCTCGTAGGGCAAGTTTTTCCCGTGCGGTGTTGACATTCTTGGCGAAGTAAAAACTACTGTCGTTCTTGAGACCTTCACAGAAGGCACGAAGCTCGTGTCCATCCATGACTCCAGATTCATCTACATCGAATTGTTTGAAAGCGTAATGTAGGAGTTCACTCTTTGACCACGTTGCAATAGTCGCAACACACAGAACGAAGTCATCGAATCGCAACTTCCGGAGATCGCTATCAAGGCCGACGGCTTCAAAGATTCCTTTTGTGAGTTGTCGTGGCTGTTCATGCATCATTGAGAAGAATTCACCGGTGGTGATAAAGCCATCCCCAAGTTGTTCTTCATGTTTGAAAGCGTGTAGCATCGACTCCACGTCGCTTTTTTGAAGTGCTAGTGAAAGACAAAGTTTTTCAGCACGTTTCGTCTCAAGAAGCATACCATAATTTCCACTTGCAAACCCTCCCGTATCATCCACCTCTGGAACTGCACCCCCAACATCAGTGACTGCATCTCCGACAGCAATTGTGGAACTACCGGTGTCTAATAGGGTGGTGAATGACCGCTGCTTAATCTGCGCTTTTCGTGCCTTAGTCTTAGTAGGTTGAATTATGGTGTTGTCATCATTGCGATTTTTGTTGGCAGCTTTAGGAGTTTTCTGCTTCTTGGGTGCCTTGCTGTCTCCACCTTTCGAGTTCGTACTACCAGAAGTGCCATTCTTGGGTTTCTTCTTTTTCTTCTTCTGAGACTCTGGTACGAGTGCTGATTCCTTCGAGTTCTGTGGAGTTTTGTTGTTATCACTGTCAGGCTTGATATCATCGTTGGCTTTAGGTTTAGCACCACTCATGAAGGAAATTGGTTGACTTTGACGGGTAGAACGTGGCTAAAATAATACACATTACGTGGTGGAGAGAGAATACCGCTAGACAGCACGAACTAAACGTAATCGAAGGTGCTGTATTCCCTATAATTATTGTGGGCACTAAATTCATCCTCACTCCATTGTCTTCATTTGGCAGACCGTCTACATCATCCCGACAACATGAGCATACCAAGGCGAATATCATGGGTCAAAGTCCAGCGTCTATCACTCAAACCTAGCAAGATTGCGGTTGGCGCCTCAACCTCACCACCACCAACATCACAAAGGGTGTCTCTTGTGTCAGTGATCTATGGCAAATTAGTTGAAACCATCGAAGCCGAGCAAATGTGCAAACGGTTAGGAATGACTCGTGACGACGTGCGTCAACTACGTCGTAAATTTGACGATGAAGATGGCTCGCACAGCGACACTGTGACACTTCGTGGGTTTTTCCATTTGATAAATGATGATAAAGCTTTCGACCGATCTCAAATCTTGACGAAGGAGCTACTCCGTCTTGCGAATATCACGACTTCGGTAGCACGAGTGACATTTGACCAGTATCTACGCATTGTGTGTACGTTTGCCTCGTTCTCTGAGACCCAGCTTTGGCGTTTCTTCTTTGATGCCTTTTTTGCTGGAGGACCTAACAGTGTCAACGCACGTCGGCTTGGTCAAGTTTTACAGGCTGCTGGTGGATCGTACGCCCACAATATCGAAGTTGCTGCTCGCCATTTCACCGCCAACGCGACATCACCACTGACGGGTTTGCCCTCAACGCTTACATTCGACGACTTCGAGGAGCTCGTGCATCGCAATCCAGTGGTCTTCTTCCCACTAATTCTACTGCAGCGGGGCGTTCGTGCTCGAAATCTAGGTGAAAAGTACTGGGAGAGAAAGGTGAAAGAGCAGCTTCTTATGACACCAATTCTGGCATTCCTCCGTCTTCACGATGGAAGGATGCCTCGAATGAGTTGGGGCGAGTGGGCAGTTAGCATGTTGCTGGGTGGGAAAACTGTCCTGGCTCGGGCTCGAACTCTGGCTCGGCGACAGTACCATGACGAGACTCGTACGAAAGCTTAATCAGCATCGTCCTCCCTAGCACTTAGACGGCCACGTTGTGCTAACTCCAGTGCGTAAAGTTCACCAGCACGCTTGCGGTTCTTGAAAACGTCACTGGAGAAAACGTTTGCAACACTTTCACGAAAAGTAAGCTGCGGTACTGCGCCTTGGTGACGGCGCATATAGCTTAAGAGTTCTTGTACTCTGAGTTTATTAGCCGTGATGCGAGACCAGCGAGATTCACCTAAAGTGGATGCGCGGACATTTTTCTGCATGTTCATGATCGGATAGAAGGCCACAGGGAAGTTTTTGGCAAACCGCATAAACTCACCCAGATCAACAAGTCCATCGTCGGGGGCAAATGCAGCACGTCCTTCTTTCCCCTCAAGCATCTTAATGGCCGTACCAACATTTGCTGAGAAGTGAAACTGCTTGCTTTGGAGCTCCAGGCTCATCTTGGCAAACTCTCGTTCATCAAGTGCGCCGGATTGATCATCGTCGTACAAATCGAAAACAAACTGATAGAGTTCAGGCTTCGTTAGAACTGCAAAGTTTACAACACACAACAAATACTGGTCGAAGGACAGAAACTTTTGGGTGTCAGGAACTTCTGCAAACTTGAGAATTCCCACCGACAATGGCCGTCGATCTTCCTTAATCATGAAAAAGAATTCTGCCTGAGTGATCTCACCGCTATTTGATCGAACACAATATTGTGAACTTCAGCTCGTAAAGTAAACAATATAGGAGTTTTATACGTACGAGCGATACATATCGTTGTCGTTGTACTTGCGCTTCATCTTCCGGATATCACTCATTGTAAGTCCAAGCCCCGAACAAAGCTTTTCACACTGACGGGTTTCCACTAAAACATTGTAGATACCTTGAGCGTCCTCTTCTGGGTCTTCGCGTTGATTTTCTTTAGTACCTTGCACTACATCCACTGGCAATTCCGGCTCAAGTTGCGTTCTTGCTAGACTATTACGTTTTGGAGCAGTCGCTTTCGAAGCGCCAGCATCAAAAGGTTTCTTGGATTTCTTACTTGCATCGGTGGTTGGCACTTTCACAGACGCTTTCGTATCTGCAACGATATCAACAGCCACCTTACTTCCATGCGGTTGTGGTGGGGTTACATCCTTTGCTGCAAGTTTCTCGCGGTTCAAAGCATCGCTGAAATCATTCGAGATGCCTGGCTGTTTCTGTTTCTGCTTGTCTCGAGGCCACATCGCTTCGTAAAGTGATTGTTGATGCTCTAGCGTTGAATAGTATTCTGCTATTTAATCCCGAGACAACAAACTGATGATAACGCCTGATAAGACTCAAACCATTTTGAGCTTAACCACTTCAACTTCAACTTCCAGATTTCTAGACTTCCAAATTTCTAAATTTCAAAAATAAAATCTGAAAAGCACACCATTTCTAAAATCTGTCATTTCAAACTTTACATCATTCGCACCCAGAACCAAGATGCGTCGTCGTCCTGGCCACCCCAGCGCCAATGCAGCAGGTACGCTCTCATCTGGACGATTGCATCTTCTCCGCCTTTGTCTTCTCTATCTACTGCCACCTTTTTCAGCTCTAGAACCTTCTCCGTCACTAATTACCATCTATTTATCAAATGTATCAATGTTCCAGACTCCGATGCCATGCAACGTGCTCGCTACGCCGATGAAGAGGGAGATCCAGGTGTCGCACTAGTCAAAGCTATAGCTGGTCGAGCTCTCCAATCTCCCAAAGTCCGCGTGGGGCTGATCCTGTGGATCGTCGGTCTCTTCTTCATGTTGCTGGCCCCTGGTCTGTATACTGTCACTCCAGAGATGAAGACCACGTACGAGGGGATGGTGATGGACGCTGCCAACATGCCAGAGTACCACGACGCTTATGCCAAGTACACGGAGGCTCAAGCTTATGCTGACGAGGCCAAAGTGTGGTTCTGGCGCTTCCGAGAACCGTACAAGACGTTGGTGGATCAACGGCAACCAGTGGCCGACAAGTGGGCGGCTGAGGTGGCGAGAACGGAGCGTGAACGTGAAGACAAGATGAAGAAGGCGCGAGCTTTTGTGGGACTCTGGTCGGATTTTGGACTGGCGGATGTGCGTGCTAGATTCTGGAGCGCTTTTGAGAAGGGCAAGATCTTCGCGCAGCAACAGACGTTCTATCACATGATCATGAGGGTTCTAGCGGCGCGAGATGAGGATGTTCTGAGTATGATCCTCAACTGGGTGTTCGTGGCTGTCATGAATTTCACGACAGGATTACTGGGAGCGCTTTTCTACTTCTTTTTCTCGCTCGTGAACATGGTGCTCTCGTACCAACCTGATCCACTCAGTGCGACAGCGTTTGTCGTGCTAGGATTTATTGGTGCTGCTAGTGTTGTGGTCTCGTATTTATTCGCAATCTATGGCATGGTGGCTAGCGGTGTCTACGTGGTGGGTAAGGTTGTCGTGCGCGATGCACTTGAACAAGAACGACGCCAACAGCAGCTGCGAGGTGAACGACAGCAATGGTAGACACAAACGGAGGAATGATCTTGACTACCATTATACATGTAGGTACTGACAGTGTAGTTTTCTAACAGGAACAACTAATGAAGATGACCTATGCTCACCATCTACAGCGAGTGTTACAGTCTCAGTAGCTTCAAATCCCAAGGTACCGCTGATACCGTATCACAATGCAGTGGTATCTCTAAAATCTCCCTCCTGCTAGTTCAAGGCTTGGACCAAGTCTCCCTCCGACAGGAAAATGCATCAACAAAATGATTTCGATGGTGGGGGTGTCGTTTTCCCTGAGTGCTCTTGATCTAACGATTATTCTAACATCAACGCTATGGTGATGTAGACACGAGACCAGCACCTTCATTTCTACTACGCACTCGAGATTTTATCAAGTTCGTTTGCTTTATGGTGAAAGTTATTGGATTTATCGCACTGGAATTCTGCCACATCATTAAACGAGAATGTTGGCAGCGTAGGTTGTATGGTGGGCTGTTGTTGCTTGGTGTGGGATTCTCGTTTTGCACCATGGAGCACACAAAACCAGTCCTCACACCTGAAATGATTGTAGCGCACAATTGGTGGAAGAACGGAGCCGAGATGCCCGAGGACTATTATGAAGCAAAGGACAGGTACACCGTGGCACAGGAGCAAGCGGATTTGGTCAAGGTGTGGTTTTGGCGACTGCGAGAGCCATACAGCACTTTGGGTTTCGAATATCAATCGATTGCTGACAATTGGCTGAAAGAACTTGCAATTCTGGAGCTTGAGCGTGAGAAGAAGATACATCTCGTGCGTGTTTACCGGAAGATTTTGGTTCGACAGCATGCTCAGGCAATGCGCGATCTAGGGAGGATGATGCACCGTACATTTCCGTTTCTATTCAAGAGAGAGACGTTATACGACGAAATCGTCAATCTGTCCGATGATGAGAAGCAGGATGCGATCCTTCTTTACCATCTTTGCTTCATATTCGTGTGTCCGACGCTATACGTGTTCAAGCTCGTGAAATTTACCAAGGCACTCAAGGTGCAAGTATTCGCCAGCTCTATTCATTACCTTGCATACATTGCATTTGGAATTTAGGTCAGGGATGGTTGTCATGGAGAGTAATTTTTACCTACATCCGCAAACCAACCTCAAAATGCCCAGGGGTGATACCTCCTCATGTATAGTTTCTAATAAGAACTGTTTCCTCGCATTCATACTTTGAATTTACATTAGTTTGTTACATATCGTCAAGACAAAATATCATCCGTCTGACACCAGGATCAGTCGGTGATAATAATTACAAAGATTAATCAGAACGTTTTGTGTTTGTGGGATTGTTGTCGTGGACAAGCTGTTTCAAGTTCTCAGGTAAACATACTGAGGAATGAGAGACGCAATGAATCACTACACCTCGAGTTTGTCAAGACAAATCGTCGCTTCAGCAATTCAGGTTGATCTGGTTAACAGTGACTGTTTTGTGCTAATGGAGCAAATGCACTACAACTTGGATCCAACCGTGCCATACGGAGGGTTGTTTTCGTGCGCAGGGATCTTAAGCAGGGGGCCAAGCAGGTGCCAGCCTCCGTCAACGTGCATTGTGTCACCCGTCACATACGCGCCAGCAGGAGACAAGTAGTACAACACACCTGCCGAGACTTCCTCGACGCTACCAACGCGTTTCGCCGCGGTGGCGTTTCTCGCTGCGACGTGGAACTGCTCCGCTCCGCCTTCGTAGTTGTCAACGCCACTCGACAGGATGATACCCTATCAAAGTCAGCCACAAAAGTTAGCGCACCTTCTAAACCTACCATCGTTTTGAAATTGCCTACCGGAGCGACACAGTTCAGCGTAATGCCCGATGCCGCCCACTCCACCGACAACGATTTACTGAGGTTCTCGATAGCAGCACGAGCAGCACCACTGTGTGCCATCAGTGGGTATCCCTTGTCGATCACGAGAATGATGTTAACAATTCTGCCACCGTGCTCCTTCATGTACGCATGGTACGTCTTCTTCGTCACCATGAACGTGCCATTCCTGTTCAAAATGACCATTAGAATATATTATCGAGTCTAACCGACACACTCACTTACAAATTCGTGCGCATGATAGCTTCCCACCCCTTTAGGTTCACTTTCTCAATTGGGGCTCGGAATTGCCCACCCGCTAGATGTACCAACATAAATCAACCGACTTAGCACAACTACAACGCAATTAACTCACAAACCGTACCGTTATTGACGAGGAAGTCGATGCGGTTGTACTTGGCCAGCGTCTCGTCCACCAAATTGTTCACCTGTTCCTCTTTGCGGATATCGCACACGATCGGGTGGATGACGTCTCTCAAGTCGCGACCGGCAGCGTCCAATTGGCTGCGGATCATCTCGGCTGCCGCCCGAAGACGTTCTTCGTTTCTGGCTGCAATCACCACCGAGCACCCGAGTGACGCCAATTCGTGGGCGATGCATCGACCGATTCCAGTGCCACCACCGGTCACGATGGCCTGACCGAGCAGATATCTTAGATGTATATAGTACAAAAGTAACATGAGGTGGACGCACCACTTTGCCTCGGAACAAGTCGGAGCGGTAGATGCTGGAGGCGGTAGGAGCGCGGATCATTGCGTGAATTCAATTGTGTCAACAAATTTGATGAAAAGCTGTTGATGAATCAAAGTGCTTCAACCTGTCAATTCAAAATAAGAAATTACAATTCAAAATTGAATTGTGAAGTTGAAGTTGTCTAGGCCAACATCCACTGCTGTATGGAGTTGTTAAGCGAGGACTAGCAATTCAAAGCACTGTAGTGGATATGTGTAGCATGCCTATAGCTTGCAAGTGCCATACGGACGGTTGTTTTCGTGTTCTGGTACGTCGAGAAGTGGTCCCATAAGATGCCATCCTCCATCCACATGCATGGTGTCGCCAGTGACGTAGGCACCAGCAGGAGACAAATAGTATAGCACACTGGCGGAGACCTCTTCGACGCTCCCCATTCGTTTCGCAGCAGTGGCTTTCTCAGCCGCATACTCAAACATCTCCGCGCCACTGGGGTAGTTCTCAACACCACTGGAGAGGATGATTCCCTGCATTAAGTCAACAGTGCAAAGTTCATTAGAATTTGAAGCTGCCCACGATTGGCTTCTAGACGTACAGGTGCAACACAGTTGAGAGTGATACCGGACGAGGCCCATTCCACCGACAGGGATTTAGATAGACTTTCGATGCCTGCACGAGCGGCAGCACTGTGCGCTAAACACGGAATTCCCTTATCCAGCACGATGATGATGTTGACAATGCTGCCACCGTGCTCCTTCATGTAGGCGTGATAAACCTTCTTTATCATCAAGAAGGTTCCATTCCTGAAGAGTTTGGTTAGATACATCGATAACAGCGATGGAAAGCTTTACATACAGATTGGTGTTCATGACAGCCTTCCATCCCTTCAGCGATACATCTTCAAGAAGTGAACGATATTGGCCACCAGCTGCAAGCACAAAAATGAAAGCGCACAAGTTAGTTTAATGTCATCGCAACAGTAACTGGGAATCTCGCATTCGAACCATTGTTCACGAGGAAGTCCACGCGCTCGAATTTTGCCAAAGTCTCATCTAAGAGGTTCGACACTTCGTCCTCGTTGCGGATATTGCACGCAATAGCGTGCACTGATCCCACAGACGCTGCGTTGGCAGCCTTCACGTCTGCTTGGATCTTGTCTGCAGCAGCTTTCAGGCGCTCAACATTGCTACGAAGACAGCATCAAAGCCTTCATCAGAACGGCGTTATGAGTCATAGTGGAAAGTATTTACCCACCGACTTGCAATCACGACGGTGCAGCCCAAGAATGCCAGTTCGTACGCGATACTCTTGCCGATTCCTGTGCCACCACCCGTGACAATGGCCTGCACATTCACATGATTTAGATTCCACCCTCATGCTCAATTCACTCTTGCTGACCCACCACTTTGTCGTTGAACAGGCCAGGCCGGTAGATGCTAAGCGCCGACAGATTACGAGTCGGTTTCTGCGAGGAGCTCTCCATTGATGTGTGCAGGGGGAGGATTGGTGAATGGCAGCTCTCCGATGATACTGACGCCTCGCTTTGCCATTCCCTGACAGGAAATCCTTGACAAACGACAGATGCTTGAATCATCACAACCTCCTTCTTGGCAAACAACCCGCAGACTTTCGCTTGTATTATCTGTCGGCTGTCTACCTAGCTAACGTTGTATCCTATGCGCAGGCAAGGCCATGCGTTCCAATCTACGCTTCACTTTGTACATTTTGGCACAATATCCAGCAGAGATAGATGCTGGTACTGTCCAAGCAGAACCGCTTCATCCGTTTATCTCACGGCGTCGTAGCGGTCCAGGCGCTTCTTAGAGAAGACGACCTGCACGAGCTGAATGGTACGCGCGCGGAAGCCGGCAGCACAGTACTGCAGGTAGAAGTCCCACATACGGCAGAACACCTCCGGACGGTCGATGTTGCCCTTCTTGAGGTGGTCCTGGAAGCGTTCGTACCAGCACATGAGCGTCTTGTCATAGTCCGGGCCCAGGTTGTGGACGTCCTCCACAATAAGCTTGCGCTCCGAGAAGTTCACCATCTGTGCCACCGACGGCAGGAAGCCGTTGGGGAAGATGTACTTGAGGATCCAGAGCTGAATCGGCACCTCAATGGAGCGGTTGGCGGCGATACCGTGCACCAGAGCAAGACCGTTGTCCTTCAGACAGCGCTTGATCACATCGTAGTATTCACCCAGGTTCTTGAAGCCCACGGCCTCGATCATAGCAATGGACACGACACGGTCGAATTGACCGTGCATCTTGCGGTAGTCGCAGTACTCGAAGCTAGTAAGGTCGCTCACACCTTCACGCTTGGCCCACTCGCGGGCACCCTTGAGCTGCTCGTTGGAGATAGTGATACCCGTGACGTGCACGCCGTACTCCTTCGCAAGGAAGCAGCCGAGGCCACCCCAACCACATCCAATCTCGAGCACACGCATACCCGGCTCGAGCTTGAGTTTCTTAGCAATCAGATGCAACTTGTTGCGTTGCGCCGCATCCAAGTCGTGCTTGTCCTCAACACCCTTCCAGTAAGCGCACGAGTACTGCATGTACGGGTCAAGCCAGAGCTTGAAGAAGTCGTTGCCCAGATCGTAGTGGTGGGCACCGACGATACCAGCGCGCGAAGGTGACTGGTAGTTGAAGACCTTGCCGCCCAATGCAATGAACTTGGCGTTCCAGGCCTTGAGGATCTTGCGGCGCTTGTCAGCAGACAGCGACAGCAGACGCGTGAGCAGCTCGTCCAGCGGGATGATGGCGTCCCACTTCTTGGCCATGTAGGACTCACCAATGGCCAGCATACCGCGGTGCACCCAGTCAAGGAAAATGTCCTCATCGTACACGCGAATATCGCGGTCAATGATGATGTCAGCGTCTGCCAGCATTCCCTTGAAGAAGGTGGCGGCACGTGCACGCAGCACAGGGCGCATGGCCACACGCAGCAGATACGAGCCTGCGGTGACGCCTGTGACGGCGGCAGCGGCGATCAGCGCGGTCTTCTGCTTGTCCGACATGAGATTGACCAGGAGCTCTGCTTCGTCGAGGGGATCTTGGATAGTGAGCGCGCATTGACACGTCGACGCACCGGGAGGCTGGTACGTGTGGACCTGCTCGATACGCTTGGCTCGGCTTTGGCGGATTTGGTACAGAAATCGTGGGGTCAGGACAGCTGCTAAAGGCACGTATAGAGGATTGGAGGGAGTCGTTTGTATACTTTTGACCTGAACTTGGCAGTTATGGAGATTGGAGCAATAAAGTCTTAGAGGGTCATCATCGAGGTGGACACGAAATGGATTCATGACGCTGGCGAAGCAGCAGCCACGAGCTCCACGCTGTTGACTGTAGCGACAGCGATGGCGAAGAGCGTTAACTTGCTGAAGTTGCATGCTTCACTGCAGTCTCCATTGTTCGTATCGAGTATCGATTTTTGATACAAGGTAAGTTCAGGTGATAGGTTATCTTCGTGCAACGCAGGACGTGCGTGACTTACCGCCAGTGCTGTCATCCCCATCTTTGTCGTTGGCGTCGCTTGCTCGAGCCTTGAGTTGCTGAGGTGGCAGCGCGGCAGTGGCCTGATGCAGTGCACCTCGGTGTATATGTTGCTGCTGCAACTTCAACAGCTTTCATCACAACCCTCACGCGATCGCTACGAGCTGTAGCATCACTAGACTGCGGTGACATCATAACCCTCACGCTGTGATCTCGTAGCCACACACTTCGCTTGGTGTCAACACGTTGCACAAAAACTCCCTGAAGTGGCGCAACAATCGTTGGAGTAGTCGCATTGCCGCTCAGAGTTCTGAGCTCTCGAAGACACTTGACTAAAGATCTTAGCGCCATTGTGCTTCGTATTAGCCACTGACACGTTGCAAACATGCATCCGTTTACGTTGAGCGCACGGTTTAACGAGTTGACATGTGTAGCCATTTCTCTGAGATGGATATTTTTACTGCCTGAAGTAGTGCATACCGTACCTTCTTAACAGCATACCTAATGTCCGTCAGTAGTCAATTTGCGGCCCCAAACTCGCGAACCCGACGTGCGAGATACGAGAAGTATGGGCGCCAAGCAGTCGCGTGTGGTGACGTCCGAGGTGGCGTCGGAGCTCCGCCCAGAAGACGAACACGAGGGGGAGACGCGTGCTTCCATTCGTCTCACGCCGGCGCTCATCGACCAGATCAATGGCACGCACAACGCGTCAAACCAGGCCAAGCAGGCGGCAGCAGGCATGAACGCGCAGTATGTATTACTGCGAATTAATATCCTATTGCAGTATATTGCTTACTGACAAGCTACACTATTGCAGACAGCAAGAGGTCTTGAAGAAGCAACTGCAGATGGCCTACCACAAGGTGCAAGGAGTTTTGAGTTAACTTGGAGGATCGTCAGACTCACGACGGATCTCTTGGATATTTGCAGGGTGCTGACGACTACCGGAAGAAGATGGAGGTGGAGCTCAAGCAGAAGCAGACAGCTGTTGGTGCGCCGAGTCTAGCACAGCAGGCGCAGCAAGCCAAGGAGCAGGAAGAGCGCGAGAACGCGCGCGTGGAGCAGCTCGTGGCTGAGATCAACAAGAAGAAGTACCGCGCACCTCTCCGTGATGTGCAGTGCTCATCTGAGCGCGAGGCGTGCTTGCAGTGCTATAGAGACAAGAAGACCGACGTCTTGAAGTGCAAGGAAGTGGCTGACGCCTTCGTGCGGTGCGCCCGGCAAAATACTGAGGTACGAGTGGAGAATTAACACAATTCTAACTGGGAGATGTAGATCTCAGTGCTAACTTTGCTGTGATTTGTCTGCAGAAATTCGTCGGAGAGAACTGAAGTATCTTGTCGTTCATCCAGCGGACTTTACTATTCGCGGCGGCGACAGACGCGGACGCTTTTTTGTATGTCAGTGACTTGATGAGCCTCTAGAAGGAACAAGTGCTGGTGCGAAGGCGAATTGCTCACTCAGAAGAAAACAAACAGAAACAGAAAGATGGCGACGCAATAAAAGCCTGATGGAAATGGAAGAAGGGGTGCCCATGTGTCAGAATACAGGAGCGCCCAACGCCACCTTGCACTTGTCAACGATGCTTTGCTCTTACGACTGTAATGACGAAAGTGGTGTCTGAAAGTAGTAAGCAATATCATTTTGTCTCTTCCTATGCCAACAGGGCCAACCGTGAGGGTTCATTCCTTTTCTCTCGGTCGCTCAGCCTTCGCTATTTCATTTCAGCAAGCTACACATTACTTCTTGTCGAAGATGTTGCCGATCATACCCGGACGCACGTAGTCCTTGGGCTTACCAATTTCAGCCCCAAGGCCATCGAAACTGTCCACCTGGATGATGACCTCACGCGCAGCCTCGACTTCGTCAATGAACTTTTGCTCGTCAATGGTGGCACTGCGCTTCTGCTTCCGCAATGCGCTGAGCGTGCGGTCAGCCTTCACAGCCTTGGGTAGTGTAGCATTCAGAAGCGCCACACGGTCCTCTGGGTCTTTCGATACAAACACATTTTCGCTCAGCAAGTTACGCACAGCCGAGTCGGTGGAAATCAGCTCCGAAACCTGGCGAACTTGCTTGTCTGACGGGGAGTCATACGGAAGTCCAAATGGGAACGACAATCTGCGCATGGTCGGACCAACACCCGGTACAGGGAAATTCTTGCTGATGCCAACGATGCCTTGTTGTGCTTCGAAGCAAAGCTGTGTCATGGCGTAGTCGAAGATCGTATCAATACCCTCAATGTGACGGTTGTTCTTGTAAAACCACATCGTCGAGTATCCCAAATAAAGGCTCGAAAACACATCCGCAAACCGGCCCGAGATCATTTCAGCGAACTTGAGTTTGCCACCAAGCACCAACGATAGATCCGCGCACATGGCAAAGTTCTTTGCCAGCTTATCCATCTGAGATTCGTAGTGTTCAAGCAAACTGCCCTGCTTTTTGAAACGCGAACGCGTGACAGCCGTCTTGAGTGAGCCAGCCGTGTTCGTTACGCCGTGCTTCACCAGCTTCACCAGCTCCTTTTTAAAACCTTCCAGGTCATCGCCGTGCTGAATCGTCTTGATCAGCTCGTACAGATGAGGGTGGGCACGCGTGAGACCTTGGCCGAAGATGATCAGGGAGCGCGTCAGAATGTTAGCACCCTCCACCGTAATGACCACAGGTAACGAGGTGTAGATGTTAGCGAGGAAATTGTTGGGGCCCTTGCAAATACCGGCTCCACCGAGGACATCCATGGCACGAATGA
Source organism: Phytophthora litchii (assembly GCA_002812785.1). Classification (NCBI taxonomy): domain Eukaryota; phylum Oomycota; class Peronosporomycetes; order Peronosporales; family Peronosporaceae; genus Phytophthora; species Phytophthora litchii. Next base: position 22,026 of record PCFV01000277.1, on the reverse strand, counting down.
CTGTGTCACGACCACGGTCCGTAATCTGCTGCTTGCATACGCCACTGATGACAGCGGGTTGCTCATGTTGGTTAATCATTGCGTTCACCATGTGCTGGCCGCTCGTCATGATGAAGGCATTGCTGCCCATGGTAGCAAGTTGCTCCTGAATACCCTCCAGACTGGCGATCGGCACCTTGAACTGCTTGCGAATGCGAGCATAGGCACCAACAGCATTAATCGAAAGTTTGGCACCAGCAACTGCTGAAGCTGGCAGACTGATCGAACGGCCTTCAGCCAGGCAATCCATAAGCATGTTCCAGCCGTAACCTACACGCTCCTGACCACCGATGATCTTCGACATCGGAATAAACACGTCCTGGCCCGTCACAGGACCGTTCATGAACGGGATGGAGATAGTGTCATGGCGTTTACCCATCTCAAGACCGGGGTGGTTTCGCTCAAGCAATGCCACCGTGATGCCTGGGTTGCCCTTGCCCTTCAGTAGACCTTGAGGATCCTTGACATCCACAGCCAAACCTACACATGTGGCAACAGGAGCCAAAGTAATGTAGCGCTTGCTGAACGTCGCGCGGATGCCTAGCACGCCGTCTTGCTCGCACACAATGCCCGTGTCGCGCATCGCAGCAGCGTCCGAACCTGACGATGGACCCGTGAGACCGAAGCAAGGTAGGTGTTTGCCGTTTGCCAGACCAGGTAGGAAATACTTCTTCTGTTCATCCGTTCCGTAACGGAGCAGCAATTCAGCAGGACCCAGCGAGTTGGGCACACACACTGTGACTGCGGCAGTGGCACTGCGCGTAGCGATCTTAGTGATCACGACAGAGTGGCCGTGCGCACTGAACTGTTTGCCGCCGTACTCCTTGGGGATGATCATGCCCAGGAAGCCCTTGTCCTTGATGAACTGCCACACCTTAAGGGGCATGTCCTGATCGCGCGTGACGTCGTAGTCGTCAATCATCTCGCACAGTTGCTGCACCTCGTTGTCCATGAAGGCCTGCTCTTCCGCGTTGAGCTGTGCCGAGTACTTGTCCAGCGTGGCGAGCGACGGTGCACCCGAGAAGATGTCGCGGTCGAAGCCAACAGTACCGCTCTCCAGCGCCGCCTTCTCCGTGTTGGACATGCGCGGCATCACGCGCTTGGCCAGTTTGTACACTTGATCGGACACGAACGAGCGCGCTTGCGTCTGTTGCAGCACCTGCACGGCCGGCGCCGAGCGTGCCGCTACGAGTCGCAGGCCACCGAGACGCGTCGAGCTCTTGAGCAGTGCAGGAGACAGCATCGAGGCGGTAGAGAGGGGGAAGAGAGGAGATCCTTGTGTCCACGAGCGCGTCGATTCAGAAGTGAGCAAAATGTCTGTTGAAGTGAACTTAGTCGTCCTGTGATTGGCTGAATTTGCTCACGTTAGAACTGCCGGGGACCCGACGTGGAATACCGGCTATTTCTTACCGGTATAACTGAGCCTGTCAGTTTTGATACAGCAGTTGAAGATGTCGACTCGCTCGCTAGTATCGCGCTTGATTCCGCCGCTCGCGGGGCATTGGCACAAGGGACAGCAAGGTGTGACTGCTCTGTATCTGCTGTAGCTTCTGGTTGTTTTAATGAGCGGTGTTGCAGGTCGTGTGGGTGTGGTAGGCGGATCCTTTGAGTACACTGGTGCTCCGTTCTACGCGGGTATTTCGAGTCTCAAGACCGGGGCAGATCTGTGTCATCTCTTCTGTGTGGAGGAGGCCGCTGTACCTATCAAGAGCTATAGTCCGGAGCTAATTGTGCATCCGCTGTTGCGCTCGGATGCAGCGTTGGCGAGATTTGAAGAGTCGACGCGTGCTGAAGTCTTGGCGGAAGCTGTGGAGAGGATCGCTCAGGTGTTGCCGAGACTGGACACGCTGGTGATTGGCCCTGGACTAGGACGAGATGCTAGTGTACAGGAAATTACTCGACGGGTGATTGATAAGGCCAAGGAAGCCAATTTACCGCTGGTTCTAGATGGCGATGCGCTGTATCTTGTTAGTATGGAGCCGGAGACGGTGAAGGGCTACAGGAATGCTATCCTCACACCAAATTCAGTGAGTACTGGCACACAAGAACGGTGATTTGCTCTAAATATTGATTGCAAGCGTTGTTGGTGATGTAGATGGAGTATGCTCGCCTTTGTGCCACTACTCAGCTGCTACCAAATGTTGACGTCGCTCAAGCTGCGAAGATCCCACCGGCTAAGCTTAGTGAGGCGTAAGTGTATCGACTTGTTGCAGAAGGCTGGAGTCATTTGTGCTTGTACTCAGTACTAACTATTCGACTGCGAATATAGCTTGGGATTCCCAGTTATCATTCAGAAGGGAAGCATCGACACGTTTTCGGACGGCATGATCAGTACGAGATACCATTATTACATAGCACGCCTGTGCACTTGACCAGTGGATTTAAAAGTGCTAACTTTTGCTGCGGATGAATGACAGCTCTGAAAAACGATGAATTTGGGTGCCCGCGCCGATGCGGTGGACAAGGAGATGTAGGGCTGTGTTTGGTTTATAGCAAGTTTTGGTGTTTTGCTAACTATTGGTGTCTGCATAGGTCCTCTCTGGAGCTATTGGTACGTTTGCGGCGTGGACAAAATATGCTGATCTGTACGTGGTGCTTGTTCCAGCTAGCACTACATTTCCCGGTCTCATCATATTGTTTTGGAAAAACGTTTAGTACCGATTTCAAAGGCAATCCTTTGTTGCTTGCTGCCTATGGAGGCTCCCTTGTGACACGTGCCAGGTTAGTTATCTTGCCATCCATTATACATGTAGCGGTATCTGACTGGGTGTGCTGCTCATGTTGGTTATTCAGCTCGTCTCTTGCTTTTGACGAGCATCAGCGATCTATGACGGCTCCTGATGTCTTGCACAGTGTAGGCAAAGGTTTCGTCAAAGCGTTTCCCAACTCGTGCATGTAGTTAGTGGGGTAACGATGCGTTGGCATCGCACCTTTAGCGTAGTCTTGCTTCGTCGCAGATCTGGTTTCAGCTTTGTTTTACACTTAGGCGCGCGTCCACCTTGAACAGTGCCGATAATTTTGTGGCTTCATGTGGCATTAAACATTTTACAATAGCCGCCGAGCTCCAAGCTCGCGAACGAAGGCTGAAACTAAAGACGACCTCGTTCTACCACCGCTCCTCTCAAGTTACGATGGCAGGCATCCGTCAAGAAGCCAAAGTCTCTACCTCACACCTCTGGTCTCTGTCTCTGTGTCTCGCTCTTCCATACTTGATATCCAACGTCAAGCAACCACCTCTTGTCCTCGCAACTAACCTAACATACGGCGTTAATGGTCTTGTACAAAGTCCCAGCGAGTTTTTTCGTCGACTCTTTCTGCGAGAGGGTCAAGATATCACGAAGTGTTTCAGGCAACCGAGGCAGCTCCAAACTGTGGTGAGCAAACGAGGAACAGAACGATGAGTAACCTTATCCCACCACAATATTCATGACTAAAACACGTACTCATTCAAGGCGGAGAGGTCATCGGCAAAGTTCAGGATAGTGTAAATAGCGAAACGCACAATATCCTCATTGTCATCCTTGAGCATTGATTGCAATCCTGTGACGAATTGCTCTTTGAGAAGGTCAGCGAGAGCACGACGGTTGGAGTCGTACTGGCAGAGTTCTTTCAGGCGTTTGGCCACCTCGTATCGCGTAAACGGGGGGGCCTCCGAATTGATTTCGAGGAGCAGCAGCGATAGCTCCTGCGAGTCCACCGAGAGAGATCCTGGGAAGAGCTCTCCAGGAGTCGACCAATCTGCCATGATATCAAAGCTGCTCAAAACAAATACACAGACAGGATCGGCGCAAAACATCCAATAGGTTAGTATGAAGCGTTCCGTTTATACAAGATGCAAACTCGCTGAATTCAAGCAACACAGCGATACACCAAGTAGAAATGCGACCTAAAAAGCTCCAAAGGCAAGATGAACTAACCTGAGTTCGGGCAGGCCAATCATATCCTTGTCGATTGATCTGCACTCCTTGCGAATGGAGTCCGTCAATCCGAGGAACTTGAATTCGTCGCCCTACGAGGACCAGCATGATCATAGCATCAAATTCCTCTCACCAACGTAGGGTATGACAGCGATAAGTAACTAAGAGCAAGCAATACGCACCGAGCGCAAATTGAAATCCACACGGATGGTGGATTTCATGGCCAAGCGGTGTAGCTGCACGCTGAAGAACACCTCCTCCGCCGCGACCAGTGCATAAGCGTCCATCTAGCAGTCAACACCCACACGTCAGTCCCGAATGGAATGGCTTTAGAATCTGACGGTTCAAGCAGCTAAGTCAGCCATCCACATACCGTCCAGTCGGGACTACATGAGAACTCGACGTCTTGTGCTCTCATTGCCTTGTGCAGTGTGTGGAAAATAACCTCGGGTGTCTCGCACGACTCGAACATGGGGTTCACTTGGTGATAGCCCACCTCTCGTGCATCCGGTACTTCTCCAGTTGGAATGAATACCTGTGACTTTGGGGTTTCCTTCTCTGCGCCAAAGTCCTTGGACCTGTCCTGCATGGGGTCAAGGCCCAACACAGTTGAAGACCCGTCTTCTAGATCCTGCAACGTGGCTGGACTCGTGGTAAACACCACTTTCCCTGGTGGGGGTGCGAAAATGTCTTCCGTCTGTAAAAAGCAAGTAATTTGTTAGGTTACCCGTGTTTTAACAGCTACTTAGCGTTTTTTCACCTGCGAGTCGAAGCGGGATGTCATGAACTGGGTCTCCATATTGGCACGGCGGTAGGTGACCTCGCGGTCAGGGATTTCTAGCGCACTCATGCTCTGCTGATAACATATTTCACTTGGGTTTAGTATACTGTGACCGTTATGGCGTGTTAATTGACCCACAAAAGTGGCCATCGTCTGGTCGCCTATGGCCTCGCCAGGAAGCGACTGAACGCGTGTGTTCCGGGGTATAAGGACGAGCACACACTGTAGAATGATATGGGAGACTCACCTCGTCCAGCACGAAGCCCTCGCGATGCTGCACCTCGTCAATCCAGTCGTCTTCATGGTCGCTCCTCGACATTTTGTTCCTAGTCTTTTCGTCCGTTTTGTATCGGAATTCGGAGCAAACCTCTCTGTAAGGAACAAATATTCTCTTGTAAAGAGGGAAGTGACCTTCACTCATCAATGACCGCGATATTCTCGGACGACATTCGCGTAACATATGCCAATGGAACGACATTCACGCTACATCTCTCCACTACTACTGGGATGGCTTGCGGCCGAAGTTAATGGCTCGATAACCACTACCGTGGCTCCACACAAAGCGCTCGAGACTAGAAGTGGTCCAATGGGTACGTAGAGCCATAGAGGCGATGCACGGGTTATTAAGTGAATTCGGAGTGAATAAATTTGACACAGCCGCGGTTTAGAGGTCGCAGGTTATTTAGTGAAAGCGCAGCAAACAAGCCAGCTAGACTACTAGTTATGCCAGCGTGACCTGTACAGTATGATTATCAATAATGTATACTACTAGTAACCAGGACATTTGGCGTACTCGTACTATGGTGTTGTCTAGCTAATAACAACATCGCTTATAACAAGACGTTGTGCAATGATTTTCTCATTGTCTCTGTCTTGTTAAGTTTCTCATAGGGCGACGTTGCCCGCCAGCGTCAAAACTAGCAAGAATACGTGGTCAACGACACACGTTCCGGTGGTTCCTACTGGTTCCTGCTGGCTGAAACCGAAATTCCGCGGTGAACTGAACGCGCTGTCCAGCATGCTCCAGGCATCGCGGCGGTGGCAACGCAAGGTGCATGTTCCAGCAAGACCTCGACAAGTAGGCCAGTAAGACCCCTCCGACGAAGCCTCTGTCACTGGGAGATTGCCAAACAGTGCACATGTGAACCCAACATTCGCCGACGGTTCAAGACTCTACAATTGAGTGGCAGTTCTCACTATTTATTTCTTCATAAATATGTTCATACGATCGTTCTTATTCGAGTTCAGCAGCACGATCAGACCGGAGTGATGCCACTCAAGTGCGAGTTAAACACACATAGTCAGGCCATTATCATTTTCACATTCACTGCGTCCGTTCGCATTCATGTCATTCTTCAAGTATCGGCCTGAGCAACAAGTCGAATGCCTCCGCATTCCGCTTCTCCGTCTTCAGTCGTCGCCAATGTGCGCCACGATTTGCTGCTGTATGTGAACGGCCAGCGCATCCAGATCGCCGAGAAGGACGTGCACCCAGAGCAGACACTGCTGCAGTTCCTGCGTCAAGATCTGGGGCTCACCGGCACCAAACTCGGCTGTGGAGAGGGCGGCTGTGGTGCCTGCACCGTCATGGTCTCCAGGTTCGACGTGGCCACGGGCCGCGTGCGTCACGTGTCTGTAAACTCGTGTCTGGCCCCACTCTGCGCCATGGACACATGCGCCGTCACAACCGTGGAAGGTGTTGGCGAGATCACGGGTGCAGCAGGCGAATCCACGGGTCTGCATGAGGTCCAGAAGGCTCTAGCCGAGTCACACGCATCGCAGTGTGGCTACTGCACACCAGGTTTCGTTATGGCACTGTATTCGATGGTGAAGCAGCGCGAGACGGGCGTGGAACTCACGATGGAGGATATCGAGCAGGGCATGGACGGCAATTTGTGTCGCTGCACAGGGTATCGCCCTATTCTGGACGCAGCCAAGAGCTTCGGTGATGATGCAGGTGAAGCGCATTGCAAAGGCACATGTCCAGGCTGCCCTAATGCAAAGAATGGTAATGCGCAAGTTGATATTGAGGATTTACATGGAGACAAAGCCAAAGAAGTCACAACCTGCTCGTCTCGCAAGATCCGCGAGCTGGCTAAACAGCGCAAATTACGTGAAAAAGATGGAGTAATCAGTGAATCCAAGAAGAAGACTGCTCTGGCGGTATCGTCGTTCCCCAATGAGTTGGTGGAGAAGGCGATGTCGCCTCACGTTTTGCAGATCGACGGCAAGCACATCCAGTGGTTTGCCCCTGTAACGATGACCCACCTACTTCAACTCAAGAGTCAATACCCCGACGCTAAGATATCGGTGGGCAACACGGAAATGGGTATTGAGACGAAATTCAAAGGCTTCAAGTATGCACATTTGATTAACGTGAGTCGGATTCCGGAGCTTGTGGCCACGAAAGATGTGACGCCAACCGATTATATCAACCAGACCGTTTTTGCAGGTGCTGAACCATTTGAAGGTGTCAGATTTGGAGCCGCTGTGACGCTCACGGAGGTGAAGCAGCAGCTATCAGAGCTTATCAAGACTGTACCATCATACCAAACGCGTGCATTCGAGTCGATCGTCAAAATGCTCAAGTGGTTTGCAAGTACACACATCCGAAACGTGGCATGTATAGCTGGAAACCTCGTCACAGCCAGTCCAATCTCAGACATGAATCCTCTGCTTGCAGCCATGAATGCTTACATCGAGCTGCAATCTACAAAAGGCACACATTACATCCGAGTACGTGATTTCTTCCTATCGTACCGCAAGGTGGGAATGGAGTCGGACGAAGTCATCACCGCTGTGTATGTGCCGTACACGAAGGAATGGGAATACATGCTACCATTTAAGCAGGCTCGTCGTCGCGAGGATGATATTAGTATTGTTACGGCAGGGGTTCGTGTGAAACTCGAGTTTTCACCAAATACGAGAGCTTGGACCATCCAAGATGCATCAGCAGTCTATGGTGGTATGGCACCGATCACGAAGCCCGCATCTGAGACGGAACACTTTCTCATTGGTAAGGTCTTTAGCGCTTCAACGTTTGATGAGGCGTGCGACGTGTTACACTCGAGTGATTTTAAGCTACCCGATGGTGTTCCAGGCGGAATGGCAAAGTACAGAGAGAGTTTGTGCTCGTCATTCCTGTACAAGTTTTTCGTCGCGTCTTCGGAGCGCCTTCAGCTCGATTTACAGACGAAAATGGCTACAGATCCAAGTCTACCTGAAGCTCCTGTTGTTGCTGACAAGGTGAAGTCTGCAGGCAAGTCGTTTCTACATCATGTTCGCCCAATTTCTCATGGAATTCAGAGTTTCGGACTGGAGACTGGCGGTCTTCAAAACTCAAAGCATCAACCTGTGGGTGATGCGACGACGAAACGTGGGCCAGTGGGAGATCCAATCATGCACAAATCGGCATATCTGCAGGTGAGCGGCGAGGCGCTATACACAGACGACATCCCAAACACACCTGGAACGCTTCATGGTGCTTTGGTGTTGTCTACGTGTGCTCATGGCTTCATCAAAAGCATCGATGCAAGTGAAGCGCTAGCCATAGAAGGTGTCCATCGTTTTTTTGATGCCTCAGTTTTTGAAACTGAGAAGCTTGGTTCAAACAAAATTGGTCCTGTGGTGAAGGACGAGGAATGTTTCGCATCGGAAGAGGTGCTCTGTGTAGGTCAGCCTGTTGGTATCATCGTTGCGGACACACACGAGCTGGCCATGGTGGCTGCCGACAAAGTTAAGGTTGTCTACGAGGAACTGCCTTCCGTGACGACGATTGAAGAAGCTATCCGCGAGAAGTCATTTATTCTCCCTGTGCACACTATTGACAGTGGCAACGTCGAGAAGGGTTTATCTGAATCGGACATTGTGCTTGAAGGAGAGGTGCACATGGGCGGTCAGGAGCAATTTTACTTCGAGACCAATGTGTCGCTGTGCATTCCTCAAGAAGGTGGGATGAAAATTATCTCTTCTACGCAAGCTGCGACGAAAGCACAAGTATTAGCGGCAAGAGTGCTCGGCATTAACTCTAGCCGAATCACAAGCACGACCAAACGTATTGGTGGTGGTTTTGGTGGAAAAGAGACTCGTACGGTGTTTGTTACATGCGCTGCTGCTGTCGCAGCTCACTTGATGAAGCGCCCGGTAAAGTGTCTACTTGAACGTCATGTCGACATGCTAACTACAGGTGGCCGACACCCGTTCTACGCGAAATACAAGGTCGGTATCAGGCGTGATGGAACCATTTTGGCCCTGGACGTGGATTTATACAACAACGCAGGCTATTCAATGGATCTATCGTTAGCGGTGATGGATCGCGCACTTTTCCACTGCGACAACGCGTACAATATTCCAAATCTTCGCTGTAACGGCACTGTGTGCCGCACCAACCTTGCAACTAATACTGCCTTCCGCGGGTTTGGTGGACCACAGGGTCTTTTCGTCGCTGAGACGTACATTGATCACATTGCACGGTCGCTGAAGCTCACCCCAGAAGAGGTTCGCTCCCGCAACATGTACGTCGAGGGCCAAACCACCCACTTTGGACAGCCTCTGGAGGACTTTAACTTGCGAACGTTGTGGCAACACACAATTGATCGCAGCGGATTCGAGTCCAAGAAAGCGGATGCTGAGGCATTTAACAAGAACAATCGTTGGAAAAAGCGTGGCGTAGCGATTCTTCCCACGAAGTTCGGCATCAGCTTCACCTCTAAATTTATGAACCAGGGTGGTGCCTTGGTTCATGTGTACGCGGACGGAAGTGTGTTGGTGTCACACGGTGGGGTTGAGATGGGACAAGGTCTGCACACGAAGGTGATTCAGGTAGCTGCACGTGCCTTTGGTATTCCGCACGAGCAAATACACATCGAGGAGACGTCAACGAACAAGGTGCCAAACTCACAGCCGTCAGCAGCTTCCATGAGCACAGATTTGTATGGAATGGCTACGCTGGATGCGTGTGAACAAATCTTGGCACGCCTTGCACCGATTCGTGAACGCCTAGGCCCGGATGCATCATTTAGCGATGTCACAAACGCCGCCTTCTTTGAACGTGTCAACATGTCGGCACAAGGATTTTACATTGTTCCGAACGAGCGCTGTGGCTACGATTTTTCCAAGACAGTTGCTGAAAACATTGAGGTAGGCACAGTATTTAACTACTTTACGACCGGTGTAGCGTGCACCGTGGTGGAACTGGACGTGCTCACTGGAGACTTTCACATGTTGAGCGTCGACATCCTGATGGACCTTGGCGCCAGCATTAACCCTGCAATCGATATCGGCCAGATCGAAGGTGCATTCATGCAGGGATTCGGATTGTTTGCTTTAGAGGAGTTAGTCTGGGGCGACAATGGACATCCATGGGTAAAACGAGGTAACCTATTCACACGAGGCCCTGGTGCGTACAAAATCCCGAGTGCCAACGACGTACCGCTGGATTTCCATGTGTGGCTCGAGTCCAATCAGAAGAACAAGTTCGCAGTCCATTCGAGTAAAGCAGTCGGTGAACCACCACTGTTCTTGGGCTCTAGCGCCTTCTTTGCCGTCAAAGAAGCGATTTACGCAGCTAGAACAGACGCTGGTCACCACGGATACTTTGAGTTGCGCAGCCCCGTTACTCCAGAACGAGCTCGAATGGCATGCGCAGACGAGATGTTGAAGAAAGTTTTCACGGCGCGTGGAGGCGACATTGTTAGTTACCAGCCCAGTGGAAGTTTCTAAGGTAGTAGGATCAATACGTGTGCGTCAGTTTACCACGAAATTATTGACACTGCAGTTCTGCTCATAAATTGTCTTCTGTTGAAGGAGTTCTTCTGCATACGGAAACAGATTAATCCTGAGCAGAACGAAAGCTAGACGACAAGAAACAAAGCTCTAGAAGAGAGCGTACGGGAGCTGCAAAGCAGGTCAACCTAAGTTGGCGTCAGGTACTCAGTGCACTTGCAGAGACCGCGATCATACTCTGCTCCAACTAGGAACTCGACGTCCGGTGTTGAAGATGAAATGCGATAAATCTACAACATCGTAAAACATTAGAATCAGGTTTAATGTTTGTGCGAGCACAGCAAGTATTCCACACACACATACCTTGTATCTCCCCCACGTGATAGATCCAGTGATCGTAGCATTGATCCGGAAAATAAGTTCATTCCTGCTGAAATCCTTCCACAGTGCGATTCCTTCAGTATATCCAGGTTTAATGTTGATCCCCGCAATAACATCGCTGATTGAGCCTGCTTTCGCCTCCCACGGTTTGTCAAGCTCCCACTTCCCCACAAGTGTCGAATTGTGGTAAATATCAGCGCTCCCTGTCTCCAGCACGAAACCAAAGCGGTTCTCATTTATCACGCTCACAAGCACTTGATACTCCACCTTAGGCTCCAAACCTAAGATACTGTGCAGAATGGATTCCCATTCAAACTCGCGATTGCATACATTATAGTCCGGCATGCGTGGGTAGAACATGAGTGCAAGCACTGTCATGGAAATAAGCATGGTAAGCCACGTGACTCGCGCAGCAAATGCCTGCCAATTGAACTGTCGCTCGTCTCGTTCGTAGCGGGTGCGTAGCCGCTCTAACGACGCCTGATCCACTTCATTCTCAAACAGCCTCACTTCACCCTCTTTAATCTCTTCCAATAACGGCTGTCTCTGAGTCTGTGCACGTTCCTCCTCATCTCTGCAGGTCACGACAGCAGTAAAAATCAGCAACAATTGGCATAAAACAACACAAAGCAACCATTTAAATGTACCTCAGAGTCACTTTCTTCTTCCGTTTGTCCTTCTTCAGTGCTGCTGTGAGTTTAGCGTGTCGTGACGTCGGTTTCTTGGCTCGACAGAAGACAGAACAAATGGCAGAAATGCCACAGAAGCAGCATGTGAGCGTCACCATGAGACACAGCACCGCAATGACTACAGACGGTGGGGGACCGTAGCCCACATACTGCGGGTCCGTCCGCTCGCAATCTGCAACAAACACAACGTGAGTAGAAACTCCTTTACTATAGAAATGATCCGAACTCGGACCTTCGAGATGATGGCACACTGAGACGCCCACTGGACATCCGTAGGGAGAGCCGATGGCGTGGCACTGGAAGTCGCTCTTGCAAAAGTGACAAGCGTAGCTGGCATTCAGACACGAGTCGCAGTCTTTGTGCGAGGCACACGCGTCCCATTGAACGTTGTCATCAAGCGTCTCCATCTTTTCTTCTGGCTCGGGCTTCAACCACAATGACAAGAACTGTCGGTGCTTGAAAGATTGCATCGAACGAATCCCATACCCAGTTTTAACCGTCGTAATCATTCCAGTAGAGTACGTACTCTCTTCTTCTAAATACAGCGCTGTCACTATTTCGAGTCCCTCCACATTTGGCGCCAGTTCAAGCGAAAGCAGGGGCACGAGCACGAGCTACTCGCGTCTGGGAGACGATGGCAGAGAAGGAGAGTCGCGCCGACTGGGTGGCGGTCGAGGCGCAGTTCCAGCATGGAGAAGCGGGCGCGAATCAGCCTGCCAAGGCCAAGACGGCCTACCAGTTCTTCCAGAAACACGCTATGGACGACGTCAAGCGCGACCTGGCGGCCAAGGCGGCTGAACTCAACGAGCCCATGGAGCTGGGAAGCATCTCGAAGGATATCAGTGCGCGCTGGGCGCAGCTCTCGGCTGGAGACCGCGAGGAATTCGTGGAACTCGCAGCACAAGATAAGAAACGTTATGACGATGAATGTCGAGCACGCGACGAGGAGGTAGAGCGGGAACGAGCTCGGAAGAGAGAAGAGATGTATGGAGCTGTGGAGGGCAAACGCGAGCGCAAGAAAGTGCGTAGAAGAAGAGTTCTATGAGATAGAAGTTTGGACGGTTTTAGCATTCATATTGACGGTGTTATGATGGTTTTATGATTTAAACAGACACTACTGGTGAGTGAGGAAATACGCCCGAAGCGCCAGCCTCGGGAACTCACGGGGAAACAGTTGGAAGCCAAGAGACTCAGACAGGAGATCCGACAGCAGGAGATCGATGAACGAGATGAACTTAAAGCTGAAGAAATGCGTCAAAAAGAAGCACTCGCTAAGAAAAAATCCGAGATTGCATCGGCCAGACTCAAATATTTGCTCTCACAGAGCGACATCTTTGCTCACTTCAGTGGTCAAGTGAAGAACAAGAAGGGGAAGAAGGGTGCAGCACTGGATGCCGATGAGGACGCTGAAACTGGAGAGGAGAGTGCAGAGGACACGAAGGGAAAAGGAAAGAAGAAGAGCAAGAAGCGCAGTACTAATGATGAAGAGGATGACATGGATTCGTCGCGTCATGTTGGTGTTCGTCTCACGAAGCAGCCATCAGTGATCAAGTTTGGTATTATGCGTGCTTACCAGCTGGAAGGACTTAGCTGGATGGTCAACTTGGCACACCAGGGTATCAACGGTATCCTTGCAGACGAAATGGGTCTTGGAAAGACCCTTCAGACGATTTCTGTGCTGGGTTACTTCCTCGAGTTCGAGAACGTTACTGGCCCGCATATTGTGCTGGTGCCCAAGTCGACATTGAGTAACTGGTTGGCAGAATTTGAGCGCTGGTGCCCATCGCTGCGTGCTGTTAAGTTTCACGGCAACAAGGAGGAACGTCAGCGTTGCGTTCAGGAAGTGCTATGCCCCGGTTTGCCCGACGACAAGCGCAAGTTTGACGTGTGCGTGACGACTTTCGAGATGTGTCTGAAGGAAAAAACTGCGCTGTGCAAGTTTGCGTGGAGATATCTGATCATTGATGAGGCTCATCGTATCAAGAATGAAAGCTCCCAGTTCTCCACAGTCGTCCGTATGCTTGACACAGAGCACCGCTTGCTGCTGACAGGCACACCTCTCCAGAACAACCTGCACGAGCTGTGGGCTTTGTTGAATTTCTTGCTTCCTGATGTATTCGCATCATCACAGGAGTTTGACGATTGGTTCAACCTGGATGTAGATGATGATGAAGCGAAGAAGCAGATGATCAGCCAATTGCACAAAATTCTGCGTCCATTCATGCTGCGTCGTCTTAAGGCAGATGTCGAGAAGAGTCTTCCGCCGAAGAAGGAAACGCTGCTGTTCGTGGGAATGTCTGAAATGCAGAAAGTTTTGTATAAGTCGCTCCTGCTGCGCGATATGAATACGATCATGGGTGGATCAGGTGGGGTTTCCAAGAGTGCGCTACAGAACATTGTGATGCAGTTGCGAAAGTGTTGCGGCCACCCGTATTTGTTTGAAGGTCAGGAGGATCGATCACTAGACCCACTTGGAGAACACGTAGTAGAAAACTGCGGTAAGATGGTCTTGATGGACAAACTGTTGAAGAAGCTCAAGCAGCGCGGCTCCCGTGTGCTCATTTTTACCCAGATGACGCGTGTTTTGGACATTATGGAAGATTTCTGCCGCATGCGTCAGTACAACTACTGCCGTATCGATGGGCAGACGTCATATGAGGATCGCGAGAGCTCTATTGACGAGTACAACAAGCCAAATTCGTCCAAGTTTCTGTTCCTACTTTCCACGCGCGCTGGTGGTCTCGGTATCAATCTGTATACAGCAGACGTTGTCATTCTGTATGATTCAGACTGGAATCCACAAGCTGATTTGCAGGCTCAGGACCGTGCCCATCGTATCGGCCAGAAGAAGGAAGTGAATGTGTACCGCTTGGTGACGACTGATTCAGTGGAGGAAAAAATCATTGAGCGCGCGCAGCAGAAGCTGAAATTGGATGCTATGGTTGTGCAGCAAGGTCGCTTGCAGGAAAAACAAGCCAAGCTTACGAAGAATGACATGCTTGAAATGATCCGCTTTGGTGCAGATCAAGTGTTCCGCACAACGGACTCAACTATTACTGACGAAGATATCGATGCTATCCTTGCGAAGGGTGAGCAACGCACAGAGGAAATGAAGCAGAAAATGCAGGCACACGATAAGGGTGATATGCTTGACTTCAAACTTGATGGTGGGGGCTGCCAGAACCATGACGGTATTGACTATTCAAACGAGAAAGAGCGCCAAGAGGAGCTGAAGCGCCTCGCTGATGCAGAACTTGCCCGACAGATGGCAGAGGGAATGGGCAAGCGTGAGCGCCGTACTGTGCTTCGTCAGAGTCACGTGTCCCTTGAAAGCAAGCACAGAACAAAGCAGAAGCAGCTTCCCAAGGCTTTGCGCTTGCCTCGTCTAGACGAATGGCAGTTCTACAACCGTAAACGGCTTATTGAGCTGCACGAGGTGGAGTGTGCAAACTATGAGCAAGCCAAGGCTGAAATGGAAAAGCCGCCACTTCCGCCTCATGCTCAGTACCTCACAGAGGAGGAGTTGCAAGAGAAGGAGCAATTGCTGTCCGAAGGTTTTAGCGATTGGAACAAGCCTCAGTTCTTCCTATTCATTAAGCTGCTAGCTCGCTATGGTCGTGGAAATATTGAAGCTGTGGCTCGAGAAATGATGAAACCTTTGGAGGAGATCGAACAGTACTCGAGCGTATTCCTTTCCCGCGGTCAAGATGAGCTGAGTGACTGGCACAAGATCATGAAGTCTATCGAAAAGGGTGAGTCAAAGTTGCTTGAAATCGAGCGTTTGACCGTAGAAACAGCTCGTAAGGTGAAGCGTTACGCAAACCCGTGGGAGGACATGCCAATTAATTACCAGGGTAAGGGTGGCAAGGTTTTCACTGAAGAGGAGGACCGTGTGCTATTGTGTCTGGTGAACCAGTTCGGTTACGGTGCGTGGGATCGCATTAAGCAGGAAATTTGCAGCATGGAGATGTTTGCATTCGACTATTACCTTCGCTCGCGCACGGCAGCCGAAATTGGGCGCCGTTGTGACTCGTTGATGCGTATTTGCGAAAAGGATAACGCCGATTTGGAAATTCGCGAGAAAAAGGAGCATGATGTGCGACACGTTCTGCAACAGCAGCGCGCTAAGCTTGACCAGCAGCTTGCCGCAGCTCGCGCCGATGTGAAGCAACACCAATCTCGTGTGGACGAACTTATCATGAAGGAGGCTAAGCGAATGCAGAGGCAGCGTGAAGCCAAGCGTGCGAAGAAACGCAAGCAGCGTGACGAGAATGAAGAGATGGTTGACAGACACACGGGAGCGTTGGTGTCTTTCTTGTTGCGGGCGACAAGTATGGATGCTGCAAAGGTTGCACTTGACTTCTGTGCAAGGATCAGACAGGAAATGAATGAGGAATTGCAGCCGTCGTACGTGCTCAAGAAGATTCGCCAGGTAGCAGAACTGGATGATGGCGCCACTAAGGGTTCTCTAGCGTGGACGATCAAGGCGGAATTTGCCAACTTTGAAAAGCCCAGCTTGAAGAAGGAGAGCAAGGTACTCAAACAGGAACACATGGCTGACGTCAGCGGTGTAGCACCCGTGAAATCTGATCAGGACGCGGGCCGCCTGCCTCGATCACCTTGGTCGCCTACTGCCATGAAGCACCAGCAAAAGGTCAAGAAGGAGAAGAAGATCAAGAAAGAAGGTGTTTTGAGCAGTGTGCGTAAGCCTCGTAGTGCGTACGTGCAGTTCAGCATGGCCAGTCGATTGGGAGTGAAGCAGGCACTAGGAGAGAACGCGCAGATGGTGGACGTAATGCGCGAGCTGGCGCGTATGTGGAAAGAGATGAGCCCCGAAGATAAATCGCCGTGGGTGGAGGCAGCCAAGCTGGACCAGCTACGCTACGAACGCGAGATGAACGAGACGGCGGCGTAAGCTTGCAGCTCGCGAGTGAGAAGTACATACCATTATGCCTCTATATACATTTGTTTCTAGCATTTCAGCGTGAAAGGCATTGATTGATGATTAGGAAGGAATGCACACTACAAGTGCTATATGATACTGAGTCCAGCAAACTGCTGACTGATTGGTACGATGAAGACTCAAATGCTCGTGTCACCCTCCGTACGGAGCTTGCGGCCATTGAAGATAGAAGATAGATCACCCTCCGATTGACTGAAGGATTGGATCGCGTCGAGGAGAGACTGCAGATCGGCATTGAGTTCATTGTTGCGTTGCAGGTTTTCGTCGGCTTTGGCTTTAATTTGCTGAATTTGTTCCCGTTGATAGGACTGATTCGGGAGATAAATGCGCTGACGGAATCGGTGAGGGACGACGTGGTAGCAGCAGTGCTCACTGCGTCTGACCCGATCTGGACGATTACATTGGCCTCATCTTGAGCTGTTGAGGTATCGAGCATTCCAGCGACCAGAACAAGCAGCAGAGCGGCAGGCTTGAAGAAACGAGATACACCTGCATGGTGGAGAAGTGACTTGAACGATTTGAGTCTTGGTAGGCAAATTGCAGAATGACTAACAACAGCGATCAATCTGTCAAATCTTTTGTTGAGACCACACGTCATGTACCTATTTCTTGTTGAAGCTATCTGCCTTTTATGCTGTTCGAATGGATAGTAGTAAATCAGAGATCAGAATCAAGTTCATATATTTTTCAGATCACTAGCACATCTATGTATTTACGGTTTTACATGCTTTCGCGCCACATCTATCTGCTGTTTTTGTACGAATTCACTGTCTACAAATGCTGGACTGACAGCCAAAGCCAATCCAGTATCCACTCACGATGAGCACGACTCCGAGGTGCCCTTGCCAAAGTCCTGGGTCCAATAGTGTTTATACATACTATTGGCGTTATACGCATACGCGCAGCCAAACATGGTGACTTTGGAGCTCAGAATATTGGCCCTATGACCGGGGGAGTTCATCCACGACGTCATCACCGCATCCACGCTAGTTTGACCAGCGGCGACATTTTCCGCGATAGAATTCCAGGCGAACCTCGCGACCGTAATGCGCTGTGCCATTGTAGAACCATCAGAACCCGTGTGGCTCATGAAGTTGTTGGTCGCCATATCGTTCGAGTGTCCTTGTGCTGCCGACTGCAGTTTTAAGTTTGTGCAAAGCGGTGAGAGACCCGCTGCCGCGCGTTGCTTGTTCACAGCAGCAAGCATCTGACTTTGCATTGTACTTGGTTGTGAGGTGGGAGGAGCAGCCGTCGGTGTCTTGGTCGCAGTCGTCGGAGCTGGAGTCGGCTTCTGTGTCGTTGGAGGCGCCGTTGTGCTGGATCCTTGGATGGATGAAGAGGTGGAGCACGACTCGGTGCTGCTAGCACCAAAGTCCTGCGTCCAATAGTGTTTGTATGTACTCTTGGCGCTGTACGCGTAGCCGCAGCCGAACATCTTGTATTTGCTACTCAGGATGTTCTTCTTGTGGCCAGAAGAGTTCATCCAAGACTTCATCACTGCCGTCACATCCTTCTGACCGGCCGCAACATTTTCAGCGATGGCAGTCCATTTGAACCCCGCGGCAGTGATACGCTGCGACATCGAAGATCTGTCCGAGCCAGTGTGGCTCATGTAGTTTTTGGCGGCCATGTCGTTCGAGTGCTTTTGGGCTGAAGACTGTAACTTGTTGTTCATACATAGAGACGGCAGACCCACCGCAGCACGCTCCTTGTTCACCGCTGCAAGTAAAAGCGACTGGAACTCATTTGGCGAGTATGTTTGCAGGTTGCGCGTGACGGTAGTGTTGTTGACTTTGGTCACCTCGTTCGCATCTTGGGCAACAGCCTCCCCGATAGCTGTAGGTGGCAAAGTCTCATTTGCCCAGATGACATTGCAGACCAGACCGGCGATTAGTACTAGGAGTAGGAAAGGAGCTATTTGGTGCTGATAGCGCTGCACGGAGGTCACCATGGTGTAACTTCAGGTGTAAGTTGAAGTCGGAAGACGTTGAACACGGTAAAAAGCAGAATGACATGAAAGATGAGACTGCAAAACCCAACGATAGACGTGCGGTGATGTTGTTGACAACTTGCTCATTTTACTGCTGTTTAGGCGGAAGTCGTGGATCTGGATCGGTTCAGCTTCACGTGCGTTTCACTGTAAGGCGAGGCTCCGCCATTCACTACAAAATGAATTTGGCGCTACTCGTGTGGCCCGGAGCTGTTGAGGACAGGCAACCGATCCAGACAAACAAGAGGAAGTGTCAGGAAACAGCGATGGCGGTCGGTTTTATAATGTACTCACCGTTACCAGGCGGAGGACTCGACCGTATGTATGTATGCACTTCATACCGAGGGGTGCAGTGCGACGCAAATTTGACCAAGAAAACACTTACATTGTTCCGTCTACACTGGAGCAAATGAGTGCTACTAATTGGAAATGTGCTTCACCAGCAGCTTGCCGCGGCTCATACTGATGTGAAGCAGCACCAATCTCGTGTGGACGAACTTATCATGAAGGAGGCTAAGCGAATGCAGAGGCAGCGTGACGAAATGAAGAGGTGGTTGACAGCGTTGGTGTCTTTCTTGTTGCGGGCGACAAGTATGAATGCTGCAAAAGTTGCGTTTGGCTTCTGCATGAAGATCAGACAAGAAATACAATACTCTATAGAAATCTGGGATGAATGACAAATTGAAGAATTAGTTTAAAGTTCTGCTGTTTGTAAGAGCCGAAAATGTAGCGTTCAAGTAGATTACCTCCTTTACTCCCCTCTTGTCAATGTCCTTCACACTCTTCTCGTCAATGAAAATGCGGTGCGCAGGTGATGGAAGCGGAAGAAGGGGTGAACCGCACGATTAAGCTATCGATGGAGGAAAGGTGATAAATTTGCGTCAAGTACTAGTGGAGAATATCATCACCTTGATCATGTCGAAATAAGGCTAGACAGATGCCTTAAACAAGATACGTTTAAAGCGCTACAGGTAGAGTCGAGACGCATGTCGAGCAAAGTTCTGCTTTCCTATCTCTGTGCTGCGCCAATTCATTTTTGAGAAATCGAGAACAGCAACGTATATCTAGTCCCCTGCACCATCTTGATAACTGGCACTTTTTCCTGTAGCCATCCAATTCGACGGCATGAGCTGCGTGCGCGAGCTGCCCCGAGCAACCAACTTATCTACGCATTCTGCACATTCTTGCGGCGAAGCTTGAACTCTGCGGCAGCCACACGCCTCTAGAATCACTATACTGTGCTGCCGTGGCCTCGAGCGATCTGCACTCAAAATCGTTGCAACTTATCAACGTGTCAACTTACCAACGCGTTCAACGCATTCAACGTTCCCACACACACTTCTGATTAAGACTGCCAAGTGAAATATACAAATCACTAACGGTGTCATTTCCCGTACTGTGATTTTCTTCCTCGAGTGTGGGTATGCAACTGGTCAAGTATGGTGATACCAAGCCTTCCCAGTGGAGAGATAAAGTGCAACGGTGACCTTTGTCCCATGCACCTTTCGTAGGATGGAGAGACTTGCACTTACAGCTACTGGGTTACATTTGCATCGACGAATTGGTTGCCATCAGCAAGATGAGGTACATCCACTACCAGTTCTGCCACAGCGGTGGTATTGAGATCAAAGCCAAGAACACTGGCGACGGATTCGAGGTGGAGCGGAGCATCGATTGTCGGAAGAACGCTAACACTAACCGAGTCGCGCAAATGGTTGGCGAGCACTAGCAAGCAGTGGCTAAAACCTCAACTCGACCCAGCTCCTCACTGTCGTTCTCTTGGCAATGAACGTGTGTGCACTGGTGCTGTTTGATCACGGCGTAGTTGAAGAGCTTAGCTTTTCACTTAACTTAATAATGTTATGACTCGGTTTGCATCTAGCTGAGGAGTGTATTATATTAGCTGGAAGCGACATTTATTCATATAGTTACATTTGAGTTTTGTAAACAGATAACCACGATTTGTAGTCAGTCGGAATTCCTTCGGCAAGTTTATTTGGGTTTGTGACTGGTTTCCCAATTTTGGGAAGACCGAGCAAGTGCGAAATGACATTGATGTCGCTATTCTTCCAGGTCCTGAACACTTCGTTCTGCAGCCTCGTAGCCAATGGTGCCAAGTCTGGAACTTCTTTTAGCGATCAGAGAATCACAGCGAGCTTTGATGATGGAGTGTTCTTTGCCAGCAGGTCGTACATCGTATAGTCCGAAAAAGAGATATCACCTCTATTCGCAGTTTGTATTTGATCGTTTATCGAAGCCATTTGGCTACGTCTTGGTTCTCGCTAGCTATCTTCGGCTCTCCAAGGCGAAGTTTGTTGAACATTTCACTGGGATTCCTCTTATGTCGGACTTCCTGCAGCTTTCTACCGACCTTCTGGAACAAGTTCGATAGTACCGATCTCTCTTCGTCATTCATGACCGTTCCGACGTATACTGTGTCACCAGCTTTGATGAATCGCTTTCACATGGAGCTGAATGAAGCATTGTCCGTTGAGTCTGCTTAATGTGGTTAGGACTCGCAGTAGCCGTCGTAGCACCAGTGCTTACAGCGAAAATAACCATGAGAATGGGCACAGCAAATGGAACGTGCTTCAAATAATTACTTGAGCAACCTGGTATCATTGAGTGTGTCTGAGAAACTCATCATGAGAAATGAAGTTAGCTTTGTGGTAGCAGTGAATATTATATTCAAATTCTAATAATCACTGCAAAACCGAGTAAAACGTCGATTACGAGATGTGAAGTTCGTGATAAAACATCGTAATCCACATAGTCCACTGCCTTTTAGGGAATCTCCACCGGAAGTATCGTGGAGTACTCAAAAACGAGAACTGGCGACTCTATAACTACATGAAAGCCTGTGCTCGGCAGCTTACTATGGTATGTTTGCCTTCGGCTAGCTGCACATTTCCACTAGCGCAACCCTCCCCCTGTATCTTGGTTTACGCGGCGGTCCCTAATGACTCATCTTGCAAACTAACAGATGACAACGAGGAGAGCTTGTCATCCTCCAGCCTTGAGCGTGCAAGCTTACTTTGTATCTGCTGGGTATCTTCTGAGGCACATGAGTTGGAATCAATTTGGTTGAATGAATCGCCGTTACCTGAAGCGCAGAAAAAGCTGAAAGTGGGCGAAGGAACCATTGTAGCCTAGACTAGACAGATTAATAGTGATGGCGACAGAGATAACAATACACTTCGTGGAGAACAAAGGCACCAGGTGTTGGGAACGGCAAATAGGGTTTCCTGACAAACTTGCTCAAATCCAGAGCTTGGGTAAAAATCTGAGCAATTATTCAACACCACTGGTTTGAGTAGTTTTGCAATTGCAACTGCAGTGCAACAAAACCTAAACTTTTGACGTAAATTCTGGCTCGTTTCTACAAAAAATAGTTTTACACACACTGGTGGAGTGAGATGGAGGGATTTTCATAATCCAGTAGAAAATACTGGATCTGCCCGGTTAAGCTCGGTAATGCGCACTTTGTACTGTGACAGAAGGGACTACTATCAACACCATATGTAACGGGGTTACATTAGGGT
>PCFV01000276.1:0-36713 GCA_002812785.1 Phytophthora litchii | reverse complement strand
TGAACCCGGTTTACGTCCCCATCACTAGTATTCATACAACAGTGTAGGTTTTGAGATCGCACTGCAATGCACCGTCACAATTCTACTCCGTACATGATCCATGTTGAATTGCCTCGAGATTCCTACGGGCCTAAAGAGATGGTGCAAACGTTTTATTCTATAAGTGGAATCTTCAAATCCTAATGACAAGGAGTAATGCTTTGTTGCGTTTGATTGTTGTCCAGCATGTAGCCTATGGTTTCCCAGCTGGACAGCGAGTCGCAATTCGCTCGTCGACAGGCGAAGTGCCGACGCCTCGAAAAAAGCAAGCCACGTCCGACCTGTAGTTAATCGTGCTGTACAATGTACACATAGAGCTTTCTCTGCTCGCGTAGAAGTCCAGTTGGAATGCCTCTTGCCTAACGCGCTTTCTCTTTTCCGCACTTATGAAAGTAAACTCGACACAATCTTCATCGCCTCCTCGAAGTGTTGGAATAACTCTACCAACGCTTCCACGGCCCACTTAGGATTGGTACAAACACCTGCATATCTCGTAGTTCTAATGCACTTACTCAACTTCCTAACACCACCGACCATCATTGACGAAATGATCAGTGTGATGTCGTAGTATGGACGGTCTCAAGGAACGAAGGCGCGTCTCAAGGCAAATCGCAAATGTTTCTCTATTGGGGTAGCGAAGAAATGATCTAAATGTACGCAGTGACGACGCGGCCATTGAGCGGTTGAACCGGGCGTGCGTTCTTGCCGTCGTCGGTAATAGGGAGCTCCTTCAGCTGCGACTGCAGGCGCTCGAGGTCAATGGTGGAGATCTTGACGGGCTCCTTGACTACCCACCAATCGACGATCTCACTGCACTCAGGGGTAGTTAAACTACCTGGATAGTTGAACACTCCGTGAGCGTCGGCAGCAGCATTGACAACGTCGGCGTACGAGGTGCTGAAAGAGCAAGGACAATGGAAGCTGTCAGCGCACAAGTAGAAGTAGATACCGAAGAGTACTTACGTTGACATGCCGACCGAGGAGTTCATGCTCACCATGTCTAGAGCGTCAAGAACGGATGCCACCCAAGGATCGGTCTCACCGCCATCAACGGCTTTGAAAAAGACACCAACAACCAGAAGAGCCGATCCATCCGTGTTGTTATGGACGAAGTGAACCTCACCGTCGAAGTGCTCACCATTCAGGGTGTGCTCTGAAGGAGTGTGCAAGTGGAATTGTGCCATGCTGTACGATGCATTGTTCGCCGAGACCGCGCAGGAACCTGATTTAGCAACGAAATGTTAGAAACTGCAAGCATGGAAGCGATAATATTCTTCATGGTACGCACCGCCATTGACAGCAGCCTTGAACGCTTCCTCATTCCGGGTTAGATTGTATTCGGTGCAGTAACCAGTGAAGGTGAGTGACCGCGTCTCCGCGTTGCAGCCCGGTGTCACCTCAATATCAATGGGAGATTGCTTCGAGCCCCCACACGTTGGGTAGTGTTCTGGCCACTGCTCTGGGCTGGCCAAGCTGGAATCGTTGTGTTTGTACCCCCACGAAGTACCCTCTGCACCATCGGCGGCAACAGAGCTAGTCGATAGAGCGCAGGCCACCAGAGCAATAGTGATGGCGATGAATTTCATCTTTGTCGATGGTATTGTTGCTATGTAGCGAGTAATTGGAAATGAAGATGAAATAAAAGGTGGTGAGCACGGAAACGGACTCTTCAAGCATGCAACAAAGCGATAGTCGGATGAGCGACGCCTGTAGTCGTAGGTGTTGGTGTACATCATCAACTCGGTAGAATACCAGACGTTGATTTGGTAAGGTTTCATCCTATCCGGAGCATTTCATGACGTTAAGACAAGCTAACGACGGTTCTCAGTGTTCGCTTTTTGCGTTTTTCGAGCTTGAAGTGAAAGTCGACGTCGGATTGTAGTCGTTAATTCCTAATCAGCATTTTAGTAAAAATGATTAACGCAAGGCTCATCCCTCCTTTTGCCGACGGAAGCTTTGCTGGCGTTCGATTCATGCATTGGTTGCTCATTATTAAGAATATGATCCATGCTTTCATGGTAAATCTGGTGTTATGAATTTCTCCTGTGTGATTGTCCTAGCAGTAATCGTTTGCCACAAGGAAAGACGTTTACTCTACGATAGGGAGGAAGAAAAAAACAGAGCAGCAAACTTAGGGCTAAGGAGTCCTCACCTTCATCGTCAGTTGCTTCCAGGCAATCGTGGATGTGCCACGAATGTATCGGGCAATTTTGCTTTGCTGCACTCGATCCGAATATCGGTCGTTCATTTGAAAGCGTAACACGCACATAGCACTCAACGTGTGCCAGGTTTCTTTACTCGTTCATGTGTGGCACACATGAACGAGTAAAGAAACCTGACTTATCGGACCACCGATGAAACTCGACAAACTTAGGATATTGCTTCAGGTGAATTACTTTTTAGAAAGCAATAATCTTCACGCCATTTCGATTGATCGAAATCGGATCAGTTGAATGAACACCGTGAGGAAGGATATCATGGCAAATCTGCGAGTAGTAGTGTCCGCATGCTCGTGAGGCAGCAGAAGTCAGTTTTGTTCGCCTTGGGTATCTACTAATGACTGAGGTGATGTGTTGGGCAGATCCGTTTGTTATACAACATATCGACACTCAATGCAGCACGTGAGTCATCATATCTTAAGTCGATCCACGATTGGAATAGTCGTGAATACCCTTTAGGTACACTTGTTGTTTACCGTCGAAGTGTGGATTGGTGTTATGTGTCATCAAGAAACCCACCGAGAAATGAACGCATCAACTACACTTGTTGTTTACCATCGGTGATGGATTGGCAACTATCTGTCATCTTGAAACCCACCGAGAAGCAAACACATGACAATTTAATTTAATACACTTGTTTATCCTCGATGTGTGGATTGGTACTATGTGTCATCAAGAAATCGAGAAACCCACCGAGAAGCAATATAACAAAACCTAAGTACAACTTGTTCTGTACAAATCTACCTCATTCCCACTCTTTACAGTCTACCATGTGATTGGCTATATTAAGCCAGAACTATAATCATTGATTGGCTTAAACTTGCCTCGAGTCAGTTGTCAGCCACCTGAGCAGCTCCGCTAGGTGGGATATCTCTTTCCTCGTCCGTCATGGCGTGTCCAGTAAAATGGAAGCGACAATTGACTCTGTGGACGCTTTCGACAATCATCTGCCACTCTGAAACCCACGCACAAAGCTCCACATCCTCCACCTCCTCTGCATCAATCACCACAGCGGAGACTTTGGCGCAGGAATGGTTTACCGACAATTTCGACGACAACGAGACGCAATTAGCGGTGGGCGTTAACTCGGCCTTACAGAACCTCACAGATAGCGACATTATGTGCTACGGGGTGCCATCGGTACAGCGCCGTACGGACGAATCAAGTCCGAACGGGGGCTGTCCCGAAATCTACACAGCCATGAATGCGTCCTGCTCATGTTTGACAACCGGGTACTCGGACACAGACACATGGGAATTCCATGTCACTCTGAGGACTGATGAAGGAAGTGAGAGCTACCCGACGACTCTCACATCGTCGGACGTGCTGGCCATTGACTCGATCCGCACGCTGCTCGTGCCATCCAGCCTCACGACACTGTAAGAGAAATCTCGCTTAGTTTTAGTGACGATGACAATGTTGATAGTGTTATGGTGACTGTCGACAGGAAGGTTATTGGGGAGGGGACGTATCCTCAGACCATCACGTTCGTGCCACAAGACCAAAGCTTGCCAGGATCGACGCTGCCCCTCGCAACTGTGGAGGATGGATCTATTGCCGTTACTACAGTGTGAGTGGCTGATTTTGAGTTGGTATGGTTTCTACTGGGGCTGATAGTGGATGATGTCGCATCGCTGCAGGTCACTGGAAAATATCGACATGT
This sequence comes from Phytophthora litchii, assembly GCA_002812785.1. Classification (NCBI taxonomy): domain Eukaryota; phylum Oomycota; class Peronosporomycetes; order Peronosporales; family Peronosporaceae; genus Phytophthora; species Phytophthora litchii. The sequence goes on along the minus strand of PCFV01000276.1, from coordinate 32,792 downwards.
CCTCTATTACACAGACTGCTTCGACATTTTACCCGTCGACAACGCTGAACATGTAAGTCCACTTCGTAATTTGTGTTATGTGATTACTTGTATATCCTAATGCTTGTTTGCTGGGGTGGTGTGTATCCGTGCAGCACGTTGAGAAATTGCAACATGATCAAGTTTGGATATGATTTCTTTGACGGGCTCGACAGCGTACAGTATCTGTACGTACTTGCATACATATGGCCGCCGTAGTTTCAAGTACTCATGAAGCTGCTCTGTATCGATATATGCTTATTTCAGGGATATGTCATCAAACCACTTGACAGCTGCATACGTTGGTTCCTCCATCGCTCACTCTTGCGCAAATCAGTTCTGTGCAGTTCAGGTTTTGTAAGTGAAACCTTGTAAGTTTATGGCTGCGCAATACAAGTACTAACGCGATGGGTATGTGAGCAGAAACTTGACTAACAACAGCATTTCAACATTCCCTACGGTGGTCTTCAACGTCGACAACCTGCAGGAGCTGTGAGTGAGCACCTTTTGACTTTCGTATGTGTACTGATCTGACAAGACATATCGTGCTATACTGTCTTGCTTTCCCAGATACATCGCCGGAAATGATATCACTGACTTCAATGTTAGTTCGACGGTGTTTAGTGCAATTCAAGCTTTGGTAGCTTTTGACTCGGACATTCCTGACGAGTCTGCCACTTGCACTGATGGAACGTGGCAAACTGCCCACAATCGCACTTTTTGCGTGACCGACAGCACCATCACAAGTAAGCTCGAACATCTCAATTCCCAACACGTATGATCTTGATGAGACTCATACTGATTGGTCCTCTTTTTGTTTGCAGTAGACTCGTCTTCTTCGGGTGGATCAAACTCGCTGGTTATTGGCTTGGTCGCGGGAGGCTGTGCTATTGTAATCGTCGTGGTTGCACTTGTCGCCTGGCGGTACTTCTTACACAAAGACCAACGAATGTCTTCTTCAAAGAATGACTTTTATTCCCAAGAGTTTGGTGACACCCTTGATTTCGACGACACTCAAGTTCAAGTGGATCCGGTATTCCTCAACGATCCGGTTATTATCACGAACCGCCTTGATCACAAGTTGTTAAAGATGGGTAGATGCCTAAGCAAGGGCGGCTTCGGTTTGGTGTTTATGGGTGAATACAAAGGCCGTCGTGTGGCCATCAAGAAGATCCGCCCGGATCGCAGTGTGAATGCAGCAGAGATTGAGATGTTTCTCAAAGAGATCATCATGATGGCAGTGCTCTATCATCCGCGTATCGTGGAATTCGTTGGTGTTGCTTGGGACAATCTGAGGAACTTATCAGCTGTCACTGAGTTCATGGACAACGGCGATCTGCGCGATGTACTATATGGCTACAAATCGAAAGGCGAGCGACTCTCGTGGGAGTCACACAAAGCCACAATTGCGCTCCACATTGCAGAAGCATTGTCATATCTTCACCACCTTAAGCCCAAGATCATTCATCGCGACTTGAAGTCCAAGAACGTTCTATTGAACATGTATCTGGAGGCAAAGCTAAGTGATTTCGGCATTGCACGTATGCGCTATTTGGTGGAAACTCATATGACTGCTGGTGTGGGCACGTCATTTTGGATTGCACCTGAGGTTTTGTTAGGGCGAGACTACGATGAAGCGGCTGATATTTATTCGTTTGGAGTAGTGCTGTCGGAGATCGACACAGACGATTACCCGTTCTGGAACGACGAAAACAAGTCAAACCGCGGTAAAATTCAGGAAGCGGAAATTCTGAGCTTGGTCGCGGAAGGTAAGCTGCGTCCAAGTTTTTCGGACGATTGTCCCAAGGCCATTCTGGATCTGGCTGACTGTTGTTTGCACAAAAATCCTGAGAATCGCCCCACCGCTGCTGAGATCGTAGTTATCCTCGAACACATGATCCACGCGTCGGAACGCAGTTCGTCCTCATTGCAATCCGGAGTCTGGTCGGTCACGACTTCAGAGGAGGGGAACGCAGAGTAATGACAGTTTTGAAGTTTTGAAAGAGATAAACGAACAAATAGCAACTTATTTATTTGTCGGACAACAAATTAGTACGCTACAGCAACAGGTTGCAACTCGTTGCAAGAACAGTTGCTGATGTATCAATTGGTAATTGTTTACTACTTCAAGTACAACACATCTTTCGCGTGGTCCACATTTCGTGGTGTGAATTTCAGCGTGGACCACATCACGATGAAGAAGCAGAAATCCACATACACTGCACGTCGAGTACGCACTAAGCTTAGCAGGACTTTAGGACCACTAACTCACTTACTAGCATGGCATTATGTACAGGAAGAGGCGCAGTATCTTCGACTGGAGGTAGTGCGTCTGACCTCCGAGCTGCAAAAGCTCCAACTCCGCTCGTTATCCCCTGAAGATGCGGCATTTGACTCGGACATGCAACGGATCGTCGCAGAGAATCGTCTCATGACGTCTGTGGCCAAGACGGAGCAGCTCAAAGTGGCCAGAGCGCAGTCGCTACTTACAGCGAGTCTGGTGCGATCCTGTGCACAAATAAAAATATAAATGTTGACTTTGGTGTGATAGGGACCACAAGAATCGCATCCGTTGTACACGCGGATTTGTCTTACTAAAGACTGGACCGAACGTCGAGAAACGTTGATGACTGTACGTCAGCAAAAACTGCAAAATGCCTATGACTTTTTGATGGCACCGGGGAGATTCGAAGATCCAGACAAGCCACACACATCGGATCATCGCCACGAGACGCTCGAGGGAGATATCTGTAGTGTACACACTGAAGTCATGCGTTTTCCTGGAGTGGAATCACTTGAGAAAGTTTGGGAAGCAGTGATGTTTCACTACAGTAACATTGAGATTGATATCTCCGAGAAATTGGGTCACACGACAGTGCGTGACGACTATGACTCAATTGACGGAAATGTGCACAATATCCGTGTGTTATCACAGTCGGAACATTGCACTGCTGTTGAGAGCAGCATCGCCACGTTCTCACATTTGTTTACTGAGGACGAAAGCTTCAGCGGACAAATGTGTGGTGTTTTGGCGCTGGACTGTATTGACGAAGACGAGCTGTACCCTTACTTCCCGGAAAAGCGCGTTCGGCTAGATACGTCAGGTGCCATCGTTTTGACAGCAAGTAAACGAGCTGTGAGGGATTCAGACGATGACGGCGAACTGGTCGTATCACTGCGACGTGCGGCATTCGTAAGGCTCCACAATCCCCAGTTCCCGCTGTCAGAAGCCACGCGCCAAGAGCTACAGGCGGGGGTTGGACGGTGGGGGGACGTATTGATGAATAGTATCCGTGGTTACGTGTACGGAGCTCCATAAGTCTTGATCAGTGTCTGGCTTGCCCTTCTTGGAATGAGGCAACTAAGCGCTGTTGGCTTAGTTACTTTTGTTCAGGAAGTTGAGATCCATTTAACGGCATGTTATCCACTTGCGTGGCCACTGAGATCACAATGTCGAGTTTGATGAAGCTACAAGTTTAGTGACACCACAGCTCTATGGAATGTGGATTTGATTGTATCGTCATGCCGATTTGGAGAGGGTAGTGCTTCCACAGCAAGAACACGTTCATTTGATCCAGTGCGGGTCTAATGTCGGTATGTTGAACGGGTCGGGCATTTGAAAGCGTATTTCCAGAAGAAAGAAGAATAACAGAGCAAAGGCAGACTTAATGTTGATCATGGTCACTGCGGCATTTACATTTACCAGTGATGATCGCCATTTTCTTTCATTCCAGACCTGGAAGCACGGTGGACAGTCTTGATGAATAGTATGTGAAACTAGAACGTCGTCCCGACTTTCCAGCGACTCTCTCTCGCCATGAATAGTACATCATGGAGTGTACTACATTGTTGGGAAAATCTCCACGAATACTGTGTGACAGGACCATCACCTTGAATTGTATGCTCAGCAAGTCAATACCACAAAAATGTTGGGAGGCTTTGATATCATTCGCCTAGGAATATCAATATCGTTGAGGTGGATGTAGTTTGAGCTGCCACATTATTCTAGAGAAGATAAATGAAGTCCTAAGACGATCCACTTCAACCAGAATCTCATATTTTATATCAATTATAAGATACTTCTTACAAAAATATCATCACTCAGATAACAGTCGAACATGGCGCTACTCCTGCTGCTCGCGGCACTCTTCGTGCGTCTCAGCCTCTCTCAATCTCTCGATAACGCCGTCGTGCCTCCACGTCTCGTGTCTCCAAGTCCTCACCCCCCTCTCCGTCTTCAGATGCAAGATTTATGCTTCAATTTCGTGGTTATTTGCGACTTTGTGGCTCAAAATTGCGGCTCAGATGCTAAAATGCAGCCAAAATGTGTCGAGAGCTTCAACTTGTTCTACCAACATAACAACACACTGTCAAGGTGCATCCAAGAAATTCCAGCAGATTCCAGTGAAAAGTTTTTAAAGCTCTACTCGGACTGGCAACAGCAAAATGTGTGCAAGTTATTCCACACCACAGAGGCCAAAGCAGCTGCAGAATGTTCGGGGGTTCATGCTCATCGACCCTGGAAACACACAACGTGGCCGTTGTATTGCCACGAGGTTTTCACAATGTACAATAGTACACGACATGAGTTGGAAGACCTTTGTGATCGTACTCCTCATTCTGAAGCTTTTTGGGAAGGATATGTGGATTATATCGGCTCCAAGACGTGCAAACAGTACTACGACATGGTACGAGAAGCGAGAGATCGAGGGTGTGGAGAAAAGGCCAAAGCACTGCATGGAACGGAGTGTCAAGAGATGTTCCAATGGTATAGGAAGAATAAGGAGGTGGTCGAGACAGATTGCTACGAATTGAAGGTCAGCAAGGCCTTTTATCGAGGATTCTACACATGGAAGAAGAAAAATTGAACGGTGGAGTTTGTGTGGTGATTCAGTGTTGTTTGAAGATGCATAATTGTGAATGGATCCAACATTTGTGTGAAAAACGTTGGTGGGTCATGCACATGAAGGGCCATTAGCTGCATCTTACTAGCTCTAGCACGCTTCGCGCGTGTGCTGTGCGTGCCCCGCTGAGCAACTATACAGGTCTCACCTGGGTGGAGAGGATCTCCATCTTTTGTGGGCCATTAGGGCACTCCATTTTATACATATATAGCGGAAGAGTCACTAGATCGGATCGTGAAGACGACGGATGAAGATTCCGACTGCATGTGTTTTATTGCTCGTTCTAGTCCTGAACATCGTCAAAGCTGGTATTATGTTGTGGTATCATACGTTAAGCTAATTTGTGTTTGCTAACGATCCTGTGTTCCTAATGGTATGTACAGAGTTTGTATATTATGATTTCAACGGGACCACAGGTCTAGTGCTCAATGGCAAAGCTGCGACGAGTAGCTGCGCACCGTTCCTGCCTGTAGGGAAAATATTCACTTTATGCTTGCACCGCAATAGGCATATAACAATGACACGATGTATTAGACAGACTACTCGGAATTCGCTGGCGCTGATGATACACGAGAAGCCACGTTGGAGGTCATTCTAACTGAACAGCTTGAAGCAGTTCGTTTAGAGACCAGTGATACGGAGAATCCCTCAACGAGCGGGAGGATCGCAGTAGAAACTGCTATGCTGGGCCATCGTGACGTTTTCAAAGCAAGCGAGGAAAAATCTCGATGTCCTGTGCGTCTGCGTCTCACAGCGTCACAACCACACCAGGTTTCTTCCGTCTGGTATGCGCAACAACTTCCGGTCCTCCAGGGATTCGAAACGAGATTCACTTTCCAGGTTACCGACCAGTCTAAACGCTGCTTTGAAGTGAAGGATCAAAATTTTGGTCTTCATGAATATCGGAGCTGTTCAGTGCACGGAGGTGATGGCTTTGCATTTGTATTGCACTCTCATCCAAACCGTACGGCGACATTAGGAGATAAAGACTCTAGCATGGGCTTCTCTGGGCTTCAAAACTCATTAGCAATCGAGTTTGATACTTGGTTCAGCGACGAGCGTATTGGAGAAGATGTCTTCTATGATCATGTGGCCATTTACACCCGTGGTCGAAACAGCAACTCAGATTCAGAGGGAGCGCGAATCTCTGCGGCTGCGGTACACGATCTAGCTGATGGCAAGGTGCATGTTGTCAAAATTCGGTATTATCCTGAGCTCAAGGTAATGTGTGTGCTGCAGGTCTTTTGTTGTTGTTAACAAAGTGTGGATGAATTCAAATCTCAGTACAGCTATGTGCCATACTTCTCCGCGACTACAAATCTACCCGAGTTTATAAAGGATGTGTCGGAAGGGCGAAGGGTGGGGACGCTACTGGTGTTCATGGACGACGATATCAAAAACGACAAACCCATTTTGGCTATACCAATCAACCTGGCGGCCACGCTGAGATTGGATTCCGACGAGGCATTCGTGGTACATTATCAGAATCTCTAATTCAATGATTGCTCGTTAATGGATGTGTGTGTTGCTGAATAGGGATTCACTGCGTCGACCAGCAGTTCATGGCAGAAGCACGACATCCTTGGTTGGTATTATTGCACCGAGGTATGTGTATTTTTCTCGTGGTTGTGGCATGCCACTGACTTTCTGTTGTAGCCGCCGTGCTTAGACCAGTACGATACGGAAATGTCATTCGACTTTGACTACAACGAGCAGTCAATGTTATCAACAGCTTCGTACAGCAACACGATTTATCCGATCTTTATCTATCCGAACACGGCATCGTGGGCCAAGAAGCAGACGTACTTCGCCAAGAATCAAAAGGTTGGACTTGTTTCGTAGCATTGCAACAAATCTACTACTCTCGTCACCGTAACGCAGATTGCGTGAATTGCAAAGCAAGACGATGAAAAAACGATTCAACTTGACGAGAGGAAAGTCACTACCCAAAGTAGGCATATGAACGGAGGCAGCAGCTAGGACTATTTAAAAAGAAACTGATTGCATTGAGCATGCTTCCTCTTCAATCGAGATGATACAAAACGCGTTCAGTTTATTCTATGCATGTATCACGCAAAGCGATGTCGGCAGCGACCTAGAAAAAAGTACAAAAGTTCTGCTGTGGGCTGGAATGTCAATACTCCTAATGATAGCGAACAACAGTACGGCCATTCAGAGGCTGCACCGGGCGCGCGTTGCTGCCGTCGTCAGTAATGTGGTACTCAATCAAGTCCTGGTGAAGACGACCAAAGTCGTGGCTTGAGATCTTGATCGGGTTCGACACCACCCACCAGTCAGCAGTCTCATCGCAGCCAGGGGTAGTAAGACTGCCAGGGTAGTTGTAGATGCCGCCGGTGCCACACGCCTTCTTGATGAGAGAAGAGTATGATTTCCTGTTGATAAAAACAAAAAACCAGTTAGTGTATCTGAGCCAACAACAAATACCATTCCACACGATGCCAACTTACAATTGCACGATGATGGCCTCCGCGTGGTCAGTCGAGTTGACAGTCTCAAGAGCATCAAGCACGGGGCCCAACCAAGGGTCCGACTTGGGTCCGATATCAAGGAAGATGCCAATCACCAAAAGGGCCTTGCCATCGCTAGTCTGGTGCACGAAGTGGATTTCACCATCCAGAGCCTTGCCGTTCAGCGTGTGCTCCGAAGGAGCGTGCATGTGGAACTGGGCCACACTGTAAGACGCGTCGTTCACTTCGACCTTGCAGTTACCTGTTCAAACATCGCCAACAAACAATTAGAATCGATCACAACTTCAACAGCTATGTGATCGTCACGCACCTCCAGAGACGACGACGTCAAGCGGCTCATGGGGCTCCGTCAGGTTCCACTGCGAGCACTTGCCAGAAAAACTGAGCGGGACGGTGGGTCTACCCTTGCCGGCCTTAGCAGTCGTGACAATGTTAATGGGCGACTGGCGTTTACCAGCGCAGGCTGGCCAGTGTTCGGCCCACTTGGAAATGTGCACCATGCTGTCATCATTGGCACGGTAGCCCCAAACAGTGTCCGTTGCCACTTCAGCAGAGACGGTCATGGCGCAAGCAGCGACAGCAGCGGAGATCGCGGTGATGAACTTCATTTTGCTGAAAGCGCTATCGAATCGGAGTCGAATGAGGTCGAGGCGAGTTGTTGCGTTGAGAGCAAGTTGGAAAATGAGCAGCCGAAAAACAATGCATCGATCGGAGCAAACGAGGAGACAAGTGAGATTGGGATGCAATTCTCCGGATGCAATCCGTGATGGCGGAACTAGTGGGTGATGCTTTATTAGCGGTAAGGACGTGCCCGGAAGCGGCCATCTGGAGATTGTACTCAAAACAATAGTCGAGTCAAAGGTTTACAGGGTGTCGTTCAACGATTTTGGTTTCGTTAATCAATTTTCGGGAACCTCTACAATTGAATGCACATGTTAAAAATAGTTCCATATGGCATGCTTCTTTCATACTAACCACACCTTGAAATCAAATGGTTCGTCATATGTCGTGGACAGTTGGTTTAACAAGATTTTGTGGCATGAACAAGAGAGGTTAGGCATGAACCATTCTGTTGATTGGGTATGGTAAAGCCTTGGCGCCAAAGTTTCACACCCTGCACTCGACCGAGATGGGGTTTCGACAGGTGCTTCTAGAGAGCTGATACGTATGCGTGCTATTATATTGTCGCTACGAACAGAGCAATGGTGTGGTGATTGAACACGGACAGCTTTTTCTCCATTCGGTTCCTAGGAATCGTGCGCCAGCGCGAGTGTGACGGACTACCGTAAACAAATGGGTTTGACAGTGAAGAAATGAATGTACATGTCCTGGTTTGTAGGCGTTCGTTGTGTTGAGGAGAACGCAGGTCGGACACGATGCATTCCACGACGTTCGTACGAGTTCGTTGCGTATAACACCTTCCTAAGCAAGCGTTTGTAAAATACAAGAGATCGTACAGGCGATTTTCCATGGCGGTACAGATAACGCCTTCAACGAAAGCGACGAGCTTCTCGTCATGCTACCCCATCGTGGTACGAAATGGAGGTGACGTTGAGTTCTTGAGAGGACAGTACTTGAGTTAGCGTCACACGTTGGAACAAGTGCGTTCTCGGCGGATTCAAATGCCTGTTACCTTATACCTAATGTAGGTACATGGTGTTGTCGAATTGTAAGTTGAAGCGACAAGTGAAGTGATCAACATCCGAGATCATGCAATGTGCTGTTGAAGTGTGTGCACTTTTTCAAAGCATTCAAGTATCCAGGGTGTATTACCGTCTTTCCCTCAGCGATTCCATCGACGACGCGATCCGGCATGCTCATGAATATCCATCCCACTGCGGCTGCCTCAACTGGAGCTTACCAATATTGATCGAGTTTAACTAGTTACTGATAGCCGTCACTGACCGACAGATTTGTCTTAACCCTGGAGTGTTTTTGGAAGGAACCAGCAGCTATCTGTGTGATCGGAGTTAGAAAATCAAAGAACATGTTCTCGCTAGGTTAGCACTTCACTAGAAAGAAGTGGTGAGTCCAGAACTCTTACACCACTGAACAAGGCGTTTAGGAAGAACCAGAGCTGTATTACAGCTATCTGTGTGATTGGAGTTAGGAAATCAAAGAGCGCATTCTTGCTAGGTCAGCACTTCACTAGAAAGAAGTGGTGAGTCAACACGGAATGGAGCTCCACCGCTCAAGTAGATATGCAGCTGCAACGATTCCACACAACTTCATAGCAACCATTACCGATTCCACTGATCATCGAGTTGAGAAACGTGAAATCAGCACGTGGTAGCTCTGGTAGCCTGGTTGATCATGAATTGATCGGGGCGTAGCGACCTCTGCATCAGTGTGAACCTGTGGTTCACAGGCTCACTTTGCTGTTTGCGCATACGATGGTCGACGCATGCATGATTTGACACTTTAGAAGATACCAAGCATGGGGAAGATCGAGGACCGTTTGGCCGAACTCGGCTACGAGTTGCCTGTTGCGGGCGTTCCCAAGGGCAATTACGTCAACGTCGTGTGCACAGGGGACTACATCTACACGGGTACTACTAACCTTCCCATCCTTTCATCACAAAAGGCTCAACATCTGAAAATGTGTCATTCCTGCATCAATAGCTGGTCATTTGCCCGTGACGCCTGCAGGGGAACTTATCACTGGTAAAGTGGGCAAGGACTTGACTACGGAGGAGGGATACGCTGCAGCACAACGTGTTGCATTGGCTCTATTGGCCACACTCAAAAGTACAAACACTATCATTCTGTGGCCGAAATCTTTGGCGACAAGGGCAAACACGCACGTTCGGCTGTGGGAACCAATGCCCTGCCACTTAACGTGGCGGTGGAGATTGAGGCTGTTGTGGAGGTGGAGACCGGGGCACCCTCGCTGTCGTAACTGGCTGTAAATGTAAGCTCCACTCCCTTGTATGAACATTGCAGGGCAGCGGAGTAACAATCCATCCAAAGTTTACTTGGCATGGTGGTGATGGTATTTACTTGTGACGGACACTTAGATGCAGTGCTACGAAGCCGAGGAATCGAAAGAACAAACTGAGTGCTATGAGACTCCATACGTCACCCCAGACAGTTTGATCCGGAATGTTGTTGCTGTCTAACACATCATGTCCCGTCATGGAGGTGCATTCTGCTGTTGTGTCTTCCAGTTGTTCGGTACATTGCGCCAGAATGCACGCATAAATCCGAAGTAGCCGTACTTGAAAGGGGTCATGAGTTCTAGCCAGCGGAACATGACAGGCACTCGTTCAGGGTCGACAAACATGCCACCAAGTAGCAGTAGTGGCATGATAACGATGTTACCTACAATAGGAGCAATGTCCACTCGACGGCAGATGCTAGACACAGCGTAGCCGAAGGCGACACAGGAGCTGTTCATCGCCACAAGCAAGAGCAGCATTTTCATGAACACGATGAAACCAGGACCGCCGAAGAACCCGAATATCAGCACGTAGATCGGGATCAAATTCAATGTTGGCAACGCGAGCTGTGCAGGGAGTTCGCAAAGGTTCTTGGCGACGAACCAAGCACCAATGCGATACAAACCCACATCCAACTCACGATACACAATGGGAAGCTCCACGGGCACAGAAATGATTGCAGGCATTGACGCAGAATACACTTGGTCTGTCACCAGATAGAAGAATGCACCGGAGAAGTTGCGAATGCCCTTCTGGTCCACCTGGAGCTGGAAGTAAATGAGTCCCAGCAGGAACGAAAAGATGAGTGTCTGTAGAACCTGCAGTCTGAAAGCCATTGGATCGCGTGCCAAGCGTAGCCAGTTACGATAGGCTAGTACTTCCACTTGTCCCCACAGCGGCAGATGTGTACTCTCGTGGTCATACTCAAGGTCGTTGTCTTCTCGTCCTTCCACTTCGTAGACCACTACATCCACTACATCTACAGGGTTCTGCTTGGCCATCCAAACACTTACTTTCGTTTTATCCTGCTGAGCTTGTTGATTCTCAGTCCACGCATCTTTCAGTCTTTGAACGCGGGCCAAACCTTCGGTATCCGTCGCTCTTTCCAGCACTACAAGTTGCTCCATGAAATGATCTGCAGGGTTTATAAACTGCGGACAAGGAAATCCAAGCGCTGCAAAGTGCGTGATTGCTTCACACGCAGGTCCTTCAAACACCGTAGCACCCTCCGCAAGCAAGTAAAGCCGATCGAACAATGCATATACCTCTGACGATGGTTGATGAATCGCAGTCACTACAGTGCGTTTCGACGCAAACTTCTTCAGCTGCTCCACTACTACACGCGCCATGCAGCTATCGAGTCCCGACGTTGGTTCGTCCACAAACAACACCGACGGGTTGGTCAGAATCTCCGATGCAAACGCCAATCTCTTCTTCTCTCCACCCGAAATTCCACGCAACATCCAACCACCGATCAACGTATCCCTGCATCCTGTTAATCCGAGCTCCTCAATCACTGCATCGACTCGATCCAAACACTGTTTCTTGTTAGCTTGTCCACCAAGTCTCAGCCTCGCTTGGAACACCAAATGCTCTCTCACCGTCAACGTCGAATGGAACAACTCGTCCTGCATAGCATACGCCACCAACTTCCTCAATTTCGGAGTCCATCCATGCATCCCATTCACGAAAATTGTCCCCTTCACATCAACGTTTCTACCGGATAAACAATCGAGTAGCGAACTCTTGCCAGCTCCTGACGGGCCCATAATGGCCAACAACTCGCCAGGTTTTGCAACGCCATTAGCATCGTGCAAAATAACCTTCTCGGGAGCACCCAGCTCATTGGCAACAGGTACTCGTAATGCCAAGTTTTGCCACTCTAAAGTGAGTTGTGGAGCTTCAGGTAGCAACAACCTGCAGTTCTCATCGCCCTGTGCATCATCTTGATCGATTTTTTTGCGGATCTCTTCTTCAGTGCCGAATGCTGAAAAACCAGGAACATCTTTGCCTTGAACTGCTCGCCATCGCAGCGTTGATACCGACGAAGCTGGGGATGTAGTAGACGCCATGAAGACACGAATACTAAGAGGAAATGAGCACTGGGACGTGCCAGACACTGCAATGTCGCTGCAACGAGTCATCGATCCTGCGTGAGCTTTACTGCGTTGATCTACTGAAAGCGTACGATCGATGATCTATATGCATTTGCTGTCTCTGGCAATGCAACCAGAACGAGTCTAGAGGAGTTCTTTTCCCACAGTGACAGGTTAGTGAAGGTCTTTCATCGTGATCAACGATTCTTCATCGTGACAATATGGTAACTTACCGAATTCATACCTCTTTTGTCCTTGAGTCGAGAAAGCATTCCACATCCAACAAATCCGAGGAATCGTCGTATAGCACTTGACAAAATGACTGCTGGAGATTGAGGGGGTCATACCTAATAGCATTTGACAAAGGAGCAAAATGCGTAGCCTGAAACAAGGCATTCGAGTGGTGAAAGTTCATATACGAGTTATCTACAGTAGCTTCCGTGTCGCTCTTTGTAGAGCTGGTTGGTGGCATCATGAGGAATTGCTGAAATGACGACTGTGTTTCCGGCGGCATCAAGTTGTTCAGCTTCGTGAATCAAGCTTTGATTTGGTAGAAGGTTTGGGAAGACATGGTACACTACTCAATTCTTCAACACTTTCAATACCTTGTGCCTCCTTCCATTCTTCATCGGCAACAACTTGTAATTTTGATGAAAGAGATGCAAGTTCCAAAACTCTTTGTTGGAAGTGCACGTCTTTCGTGGCAGTCGAACGCTTTTTCTTCAATCTCCTTTTCCGTCTAACTGAGTTCAGGGGACTTTTCGCTGTCGATACATCTTTCGTATCGGCAGCCATGGGACTGCCATGTTTTGTAGATTGAGGCAGTGATCGTGATACTGGAGTGGCTTCCATGTCTAAGTGTGCGGGAAATGTAACCATAGTAGAAAAATTCGGGTCGTATAGCAGGTTATTGCCCTCTTTCACACCTGCATCGTCATTTGTTGCTAAAGGTTCCTCATAGAAATCTACGAGTTCTTTGTGTTGCTGTGGTGATACTTCTTCTTGTTCTGGTTGCTCAAGATTTCTTGGAGAGAGAGCCGATTTAATCTGTCGAGTCTGAAATTTACTCAGTGTGGAATCACCTCGAGTGGTTGAGTGAGCACTGCGAATTCGACGCACTCGGGCACGTGATATAGCAGCAGAACGCAAGGCCGTAATGTCACTTGGACGCTTAGTGGTAGGCACTGTTGTAGGTCGTTGTGGGTACTGAGGATATACTTTGATATTATCATTCTCAACACGAGGTGACATCGGTGTAACAGGACTCATCAAACCTGCCGCTGCAATTGGTCCTGAAGACAACACGACAGTCTGGTTGCTAGTATCAGACACCTCCCATATTGCGTTCGAAGGGAGAGAATGTTCTTGGACGAGAAATTGTTGTTTGGGTAGAATAAAGATTTGTCGCTCAGGTTTGTCGCCGCGTTTTGCAGATGCCACATCGCCATACATTTGAACGTGTTGAGACTGCATCCACTGGTTACGTCGCTTCTGTTCAATCTCCTTAAGTCTCTTTCGTGTCGCCGCCTTATCCACCCGATGCTGTGTATATTGCCACGATGCAATGAGCTGTTTCATTACTTCTTGCTTTCGCTCTACATCTGCAATTTCTTGTAGCTTTTGTTGTTCAGTAGCCTCGGCAGTCACGTCGATCATTAGTTGTTCAATGTACTGGGCAGTGTTTTCATAGTCTTCGAACGTCCATGTTGTGCATTTGTCTTCATCAATTTGATCACAAGTCCGTTTAACGTCTTCAGCGGGCATTATCTTAGGCAGATTCGTGGAGATTGACTCACGTCGGCGAATGACTTTGGCAATATCAGTACTCCACTTCTCTTCGTCAAGTGCGTTTTGTAAGTCCTCATCGCGGTTGAACATCTCACCAAACGTCTTTATCAACTGTGCTTCCGCCACCGCCTCAGCCGCTTCAGCAGTACAACTACCGTGTAGCTCGTCAAGTTTCGGCTGGTGCACTGCCATTTCGTGAAAAAATGTTGTGATTGTATTAACGCGCTTCTCAAGTTCAGAACTTGGTGACATCGGGGGCTCTAAGTCCTTGTTTGCGTGATTGAGCACGTGTTTTCGACGTGACTTCTTCTCGAGAATCTTGGTCCGAACAGCATCTTCGAGTTGCTGGCAACGAGCTTGTCGTTCGTCCTGACGTGAGCGAAGGATCTACAACAGTGATAACAACAACATTAGTAGAAGCAAACTACGAACTGCTTAGCAGCTCGATGGTGTTATACCTTTGAACGAAGTAACTCGGCAGTTGTGACTGGTTTGGTAGTGGATACCTGAGTACCAACAACAACATCGGGCGGAGGTTCTGCTGTCTTTTCAAGCTGTCGCATCTTCTGAAGCAACAACAGTTCCTTCAATAAACCTGCACTTGTCATCTCCAATTCCAATGAAACCTCATCAGGATCATCAGAATCGCTCCCTTCCACCTCTGGGTCAGACCCTTCTTGTTTGTTCTGTGTTGGTATTGCAGTATTGCAAGCGATTTCGATGTTAATTCCCTGAATCGTGAAAATAAAAAGTTGGTAGATCTCTGTGCGCTGAGGTTCTCGACTGGTACTTCTTGCACTTGTTTCTCCTTTGTTTGTATCATTCGGGCTCACAACGGAATCTGGCAACTTCGAAGACGACTCAAAAACAATAGTTTTAGTTTCACTAGCAGCATTCAACGAAATGAACCATTGCCGTGGTAATGTAACTTCGTCCTGTTGGAATCCATTTCTTCTTGGTGCTGTACTTTTGAGAATAAAAACAAACGTGTGTGCATCACAGTGTTTGTTGTCGCTGTCTCCCAGGTTAGCTGTGTCACTATCATTGATGGTGAATGTTGAATGAGCCTCAACCGTATTTGATACTGCAGCTCCTGTTCCTCCTGAAGAATTGGTGCTTTGAAGAAGCGACGTTGTCAATGTGATTGCCAACGTTTCATCTGCCTGGAACCTGCGCTCCATTGTGAAGATGCGCGAGTTCATTTGTTCCATTTTGTGGCATATTTTGTCCTTACTGTCGATGCGAACAGCGTAATGCTCTGGAATACTCGTGAAGAGAGTTATTGGTGGAAGAGCTTGTGGTGGTAAGGTTGCATTGGCATCTAGCTCCAATTGTGTTGGAGATATCTTGTTGTTGTCAGTTTGGTCCACCTCGATATGTGGCTCCGTAGCGTGTTCGTCGTCGTCAAAGGCGCGAAAACAAGCGTACAGTGCTTTTGTCTGATGATCGATACTAGAACTTGGAACAAGCAATATCGACGGCATCCTGGAGTTTAAACGGAATGCCCAACAACCTTGTCTTCTACGTTCTCCAAGAAGAACATTGTTAGTCGTAATTTTGCGATAGGCATTCTTGTGCCTTTCAATTTTGTTGAGGAGCCTAGACCTCGTAGCTAACACGAGCTCGATAGGCCTATAGCCAACAAACAATGTGAAAACACGTTGAGTTATGACTGTTGCTAAGAACAGGGTGAGTATCAAGTAGGCGGAGTATTACCTACTTTCATCAGCTGTCATGATCATGATGATCATTGGTATTGAACAAATTTTGGCCTGAGAGCAGTGTAGCAATTGAGATCAGTGAGATCGTACCTCTACAATTGCACATGACTTTATATTCACCTTCAGCTCGCAGTGTAAGCCTTTAGGACCAAGTTGACACGGGGTCATCACAGATAAAGGTATACAATTCCACGTAATACTAGGTTTTGGAGCTGGTGTAGAACTGGTAGCCTTCACCAAGTCATTAACAACTTGTGAAGTTGGATCACGAGTATGTGGAGGTAATGATTGTTGCAACCATCGTGACATCAAATTCAGAAACTCCAGACACTTGCTCACAGAGCCATCCTAGTCACAGGAAATATCGATTAGCCACAGACTCTATGCTAAATCACTTTTATCGTACCGTGCACGAAATAGCAAGATCCAGGAGTGATAATTTAAATCCTGGTAAACTCAAACCATCACGCCCATGATCGTCAAAACTACGATCATGTTCCCAATCGTACTGAACGAGCTCTTGAACTGCTCTCCGCGGCAATTCAGGAATAATCCACTGGATTAAACGAAAAGTGAAAGTTGAATACTTCTGCGTATCGAGCTCCAATCCCGTGCAATCCTAGGCAAGTGAAACAAATCAGTTAGTTTCCAAAGCAGTTTGATAACAAGAAATGTAAATTATCTTACCATCTGATCACTCCAGGAACCGCCACCAAAAAGTGCTAAACGCCAGCAAGTGTCGGATATCACTTGTGAAATCCTGGGATTGAAAAATACGTTCAAGACGTTTTGTCGATCTACTTTTTCATTCTCGGATGTTGTATCACCACTATCTGCAGTTTTACTATCTTTCTGGTCTTCAGATCGGGTAGATTGTTGATATCTCTTGTGAAGTTTCTGAAACCCTTCCGGAGTTCGGATACTCTGTTCGCCGCGGGTGCGTCTGCGTTGGATGAAAGCTATATAACATTTTTCAAAGTCTTCGACGGACGAAGACCCATCTAAGCCTTGTCCAGCATTAGCTGCCATTCTCCATGAAAACCAGCAAAAAGCTGTGACCGTTCAACCGCAACTACATCGAAACTGTTCGTGAAGGTCTTTCGCCGTGATCAACGATTCTTCATCGTGACAATATGGTAACTTACCGAATTCATAACTCTTTTGCTACATCGAAACTGACAGCATAATGCTGACTATTTGGATTCGACTACATATTATGCAGGACCAGTCTAGCATGACACGAGGTTTAGTCTCATGTACTTCCAACCGAACGTATGGAATCTTTCATTTCCACTTGTAGTTACAACTAATGTAGCACGATTTTACCAATAAATACCCAGTCATTCACCCTATACATGATCTGAAGACTTGGACGTGGATTTGTACCAGTCGACACCCAAAAAGTCAAAGACATCGAAGTTGGGGTCGTTCACGTCCACGTCCGTCATGCGGTCGTACACTTTGCGGTACTTGAGCGCCTTCTTGGCGAGTAACACGCTCGTACTGGAGCTTGTGGGGGACGTTGCATCGGCAATGAGGTTCTTGGTGCGTTCTTCCGTGCGCTGGCGATAGGCTTCATCTCGATAGCAGAGACGGATGCGGTGTGTCGCTCTCGCAGTGTGAGAGGCAGTCAGTCCTTGATATTGACGCTCAAGGGAGGAACTGGTCATTGACGGTTGCTGTAAACTTTGCACGGCTGGCATTACGCTTTCGACTGCTGTGTGAGGCGGCAAGTTCGGAAATGGACAGCTAGAGGGAAGGAAGATAGGCGTGTAACGCTAGTGAGACGCGGCTAAATCAATGGAATATCCTTCTTGATGATTGATCAAGGTGTAGTCGTATCACTCATAAACTTGGAAGTTATAGGCATAGGAGCTTGGAGCTCATAGCGCATTGTAAAGGTGACAAGTGCAATGAAGACGACAATACAAGTTATGCAGCATACATGCACATACATGAAATCCTCAGACGCGGCAAAAACGATCTTTGAGTTTTCCAACTCGGATGGTGGCATACAAATTTCTAGTGAAAAAATCGAAAATGATCGATTTCAAGTATCGGCAAAAGGAGGTTATGCAGATGAATGCCATAGTGGCAAATCACTGACATCATATCTCGCGGAAAGCGTATTGCGCGGGAACGTGCAATGCACGCTGCCTTGCGCACGTTGCGATGGTATGCTCAGTTCGACTCTGATCATCACTGTTCCAGTCGAGGGAGCTGTTGAGAGAGCTGTCGAGAGAGTTGTCTCGGTAGCTTTGCGGGTCTCTTCGCTGTCATCATCAATTGTCGGCAAGCTCCAAGTAGCTGCAGAAATTGAGGTTGATCTAAGCTAGTAATGCACATCGAGAGCTGCGGGATATCTAAGCCGTTGCTTGTCCCACACTGGTCCGTACTGCTCAACGGCGATGTCTGCTCGATGGTTGCTTCTCGATGGTTGCTATACCCATAGCTTTAGCAATATATGTTCGAAGAGCGTTACGTAGTTGCTACCTATCTGACACCTTCGTACCACTTCAACTTCCGCGCACATTCCGTTCCTAGTGTGCACCACATTCCCTGTCAAACTCGATCACGCATGCGAGGTCGAGATGACGCACGGACGCCTCGCTTCGGGTACTTGTTGCGCCTTGGACTCGAGTCTATCGGCGTGCGCTACGTGTCGCTAGATTTGCTACGTAAAGCCAAGAAGAACCAAACGACAGAGGTGCGAATTAGCCGTTAAAAAGCTTCTTTTTTACCGATTTCAGTGACAATTTGCGTGTTCTTTGAGTCACAGCGAGAGTATTGGATGCTATGGAGACTGCTGCATGACCTGGTGCTTGTGGTGCTGGTCGATTTTGAAGTGGATAGTCAAGAGATGGAGCGGATATATGATGAGAGTACCTTGCTGGATCCACAGCTACATGGTTGGTGATGGGAACTCGATGTGGAATTAGACCTGACTTTGACTGTAGACCTTCAGATGGAGCTCGTGCGGTTCTACCTCTATGAATGGGGATTCGTGTGCACTTCAATGTATTCGGAGACTGTCCGTCCGTCAAGTCAAGTACTACTGCTTGCTGTTGCGTGGCTACTGGCGTTCTCGAAGTTTTTTGAGAGACAGCAACGGTATATTCTTGAGGTGCGTGGAAGATGTTATACTAGGTACAGTAATGTGTCAACTAACGTGAATTATCGTAGCGATGCACGGGCTCTAAACAGCTCCGATTATCTCCATTTCCAAATGTATGATCCTGTTGCAAGTGGCAACTGAAGATTCGCTTGTTGAAGATGCATTGCTGACGCTCTGTTGTCGTATTTGGCAGGACGTTGATCTCGATACTGAGAGTATTTCAAGTGCTGCGGTCGATTCAGTGTCTGCTGCAATAAAACCGTGTGAAAAGAGACTGGATTTAGATGGGCAGATGCACCAGTTGCATAGTGCTTTCGGCCGCTTACAGAGCCATCTGAACGAGTTGGAAGCTTATAGCCGTTACCACGAACGACTACTAAAGCGTCTCGAGACGATGCAAAACAAGCCCGAAGAGTATCGGGACGATCTCATTCCTGCCTATGTGCTGAATCTTTTAGCCGGACCTACCGCACGGCTAGCCGATCAAGTGCGAGTATTATCCCAGAGGTATGTTATTTTGCTGTGTCAGCGTACTCACTTCTCCCTGAACTTACCTAACTATGATTCCTTGATAGTGTGCAGATGCTAGAGGATGAAGCTCTTTTCTACAAGTGGATTAACGGCCTTGTGCTTTCGCTCAACCGTGGCGGTGACTTGAACTCCCAAGTCAACCCGATTAATGCATCAAAGAATGCCCACGCCGTGTTACACGCTCAAATCCAAGAAGTACAAACGTTGTTCCAAGCTCATGCTGCCTCATTCCAGCAAATTGAACAGGGTTATAAAGCGGAATTGAAGAAATGGACAACTCGGCAGAAATCTCGATCGCGGGTACAGCAAATGGAAACCAAAGTGGAAAAATTTACACATGAAGTGCAGACACGAGAGCTGTTTGACCCTCAAAAGATGTTCCTCCACTCACAGCGATCATGGGAAGCTTTGAGCACAAGTCATACGAATCACATGAAGCAGATACATCTAGCTACAAAGGAAGAGGTAAATCAGCTACAGTCTCAAGTTGCAAGTGTTATCAATGAGATCACACGGGAATACTGTGGTCTGCAAATGCGGTGAGCAGCTCGACACGATAAAACCCATCTATAAGTTATTCACGCGGTACAATACGGAAACGTAGATCAGAATGAATTCCGTCGTTGTAGTGACGGGAATGTGCCAGGATCTCGCGCTCCGTTTGTTTGCGTAGCAGTGGGAGCACGAGAGTAAGGAAGCCGTCGCGCACCTCCGGCGGAAGTCGAGGCAACTCCACACCCATGGGGAAATCATCGGGCAGTGGTCCTTTCGTGGCCACCACTTGAATGAGCCAGCGACGCAAGTAGCGCATTTTCTTGATGTTCTTCGTCCACGCTCGTAGAATATACGCCACTTCAGGGGACTCCAAGTCGAAGTGCGGGGTCGGATGACGCACTAGTTCTTCTTGCCATTTCGGATTCACAGCGTCTGCATCAGCGGGCGCACGCGCTCTTCCACCCGTCTCTCGTGGCTTGGTCGTCTTTGCCTCGTCATCTTCATCGCTCTCTTCTCCGTAGATGCTGAATTGACTCACTCCACTAGTAACACGCTGTTTCATCATGGCGGCAGCCTGGTCGTCCATCTCCAACAAGTCCATGTGCCTCTGCTGCAGTTCCTTGTACTGCTTGTTTTTCTCCTCCAACTGACCACGTAGCGTCTTCAACTCGCTCTCCTGATCTCGAATCACTGCCATCCGCTGTTCCTGTTCAAGTGCATGAGCCTGCTTCTGCTCCGCCAATCTCGTCTCAAGTTCCAGCACTAATTTACGCTGCTCTTCACTATCTTCTCTCTTAGTAGATGCTCGTCTTCCTTCTGTTATTGCACCGCTTAGACGCTCGACGTCTCGCAATGCCGCGAGTTTCTCTGCCTTGAGATGGCAAATGGTCTCTTCCGCGTCTAAAAGCTGGCGTTCTAGCAGCGCCACCCGGTCGTTAGCGCTCTTGAGCTCCAGTCCTGTGGCTGACGTCTCACTCGTGGTCGCAGCCGAGTCCAGACGCGCCTGCCGCCTCTCCAACGCACGATCAAAGTCGGCGTCATCTGTTGCTCGAGAGTTCTCGGCTTTCTCGCGTGTGTTTCGGGGCGACGACGACGGCGCAGCGTCTTCCACCTTCGTCTGCTTCAGCAACGCGCGCAGATACGCGTTGTCCTCGCGAGCACGCTGCAGATCGCGCTGCATTTGCGGCACATTTACATCCATCGCGGACTGCGCTAATGCGATCAGAACTGCCATCTGTTCTGTTTTTAACAGAATTATTTCGGTTAAGTTTAGTAGTTCGAAATGGCATTTTAACGGGGATGTCACTGTTTTGAGTAAAGAGGCTGTCCAATGATGCTCTGCATGTTTTTGTGGGCTCATCGTATGGCACTCGTACTTACTACTAGATGTAGTAAACACACTGTGATCTGTTGTCGCTCCTTTTCATGGATGTAGTCTGCGCACTTGACTTGGACTTACTATACTTCGCTGGGTAGAAAGAGAAAAGAGAAGATGGCTTACTTCAAGTGGGCCACATCATCCTGTTAAGTTCGCACGCTAAGTTCGGATATGTGACTTGCTACAACAGCAACTTGCACAATGCTTTGCACGCTGCGTTTCTGCTGCTTCCCCATCGCTTGTCTTGGCTGCGTTGGCACCCGTCATGCGTCATCTATCTGCACGAGTCAATGTGTGGTCATGAATCTCTCGTCAGTCTCGTATTTGCCTTCATCCGCCCAAGCAACAAGACTTTCACGCAACATGGCCACCTCCGAATTCCTGTATCACCCACTGTCGGAAGACAAGGTGCCCAAGGACAGTATCGAGTTCGACACCTCTGCTCCTCTGCCTAAGCGCATGGAACACGTGATTCTCCGGGTGCAGGACGAGATTTGCGCCGGCATTGAAGCCGTGGACGGCAAGAAATTCCGCACCGACAAGTGGGAACGCGAGGGCGGCGGTGGCGGTCGCAGCCGCATCCTGCAGGACGGGAACGTCATGGAGAAGGCCGGTGTTGCTGTATCCATTATCAACGGCACGTTGCCTGCTGCCGCTGCCCAGCAGATGACAGAGCGCAATGCCGAGCTTCCACCTGGAAAGGACTTGCCGTTCTACGTGTGTGGCATCAGTCTTGTGATGCACCCGCGAAACCCCATGGCACCTACGATCCACCTGAACTACCGCTATTTTGAAATTGAGGTTGGCAAAGACGAACAGGGCAATGAAAAGAAGATTGGTTGGTTCGGCGGAGGTGCCGATCTGACCCCAAGCTTCCTGTTTGAGGAAGACGCTCGCCACTTCCACGCAGTATACAAGACGCAGCTAGACAAACGCGACCCGACATGGTACCCCAAGATGAAAAAGGCGTGCGACGACTACTTCTACATTGCCCACCGCAAGGAGCACCGAGGCATTGGCGGCTTCTTCTTCGATGACCTCACGGACACGTCGGAGGAGACATTTCAGTGCATTCGTAACTGCGCTAATTCTATGCTGGACGCGTACATCCCCATTCTGAAGCTCCGCAAGGACATGCCGTTCACCGAAGAGCAGAAGGAGTGGCAACAAATCCGTCGCGGCCGCTATGTCGAGTTCAACATCATGTACGACCGCGGCACCAAGTTCGGTCTGCTTACCCCCGGCTCGCGTGTCGAGTCCATCATGATGTCGCTGCCGCTGACAGCTCGATGGGAGTACATGCACTCCCCAAAGGAAGATTCATGGGAGGGTAAGACGTACGAGGTGCTCAAACACCCCGTCGACTGGCTTAATGTTGCGTCCGAGCCCTAAACGTGATTCCTGCTATCGTTGTCATCCTGATCTCGACTTGGTGAGTAGTTCGTTGCTCCGAGCTTGAGTGAAGCGTGGAATCTATGTGTAGATATCAAGTCAATGCAAAACAAACACAAATCACATATTATGTTTAATGCAAACTACAAACAGCTTCTAACTAGCACTACCACGACATCAGTTCACCACTATGTGAACACTAGCATGCCAGTACTGGTATCATTATCGTCCGTTTCAAGATACGTGTGTATAGCCAGTACATTCCCTCATCGTCCCGTCGTTAAGTTCGACCTAAGTGCGTGTCTTTACTTTCGGATACTTTCGCTGGCAGCCGCAGGTTCAGTCCGAGATTTGCCGCCGTCTGCGTCAGCCATGCGTCACTTCCGTACGTTGCTAAAGCCGTCGATCGCTGCCGTGGTGCCCGCTGCATTGGGCGTCACGTACTTTGCGCAACAGCAAGCGTCAAGTCGTTGCAAGGGCTCGATCCCGACGTCCGAGTTCCTGTATCAACCCTTGTCCGAAGACAAAGTGCCCAAGAGCAGCATCGAATTCGACACTAAGGCACCACTGCCCAAGCGCATGGAAGCGTTGATTCTCCGTGTTCAGGACGAGATTTGTGCTGGGATTGAAGCAATTGATGGCAAGAAATTTCGTGAGGACAAATGGGAACGGGAAGGACACGGAGGAGGTGGTCGCAGTCGCATCTTGCAGGAAGGCAACGTCTTTGAGAAGGCTGGTGTGGGTGTATCCATTATCCATGGCAAGTTGCCGCCTGCTGCTGTGAAGCAGATGACGGCGAGAGGCAAAGACTTGAAGGAAGGAGCTGAATTGCCATTCTACGCCTGTGGAGTCAGTTTGGTCATGCATCCGCATAACCCCATGGCCCCAACGATCCACCTCAACTACCGATACTTTGAGGTCGAGACAGGATACCTGGATAAGGACGGCAAACCCAAGAAAATCGGCTGGTTCGGTGGTGGTGCGGACTTGACACCGAGTTACTTGTTTGAAGAGGATGCTCGTCACTTCCACGCTGTGTACAAGACACAACTGGACAAGCGTGATCCTGCAATTTACCCCAAGTGGAAGAAGGCTTGTGATGAGTATTTCCACATCCCTCACCGTCAGGAGGGTCGTGGTGTTGGTGGCTTCTTCTTTGATGATCTCACCGATACATCGGAGGAGAACTTTCAGATGATCCGCAGCTGTGCGAACTCCATGCTAGACGCATACGTCCCGATTCTCAAGAAGCGTAAGGACATGCCGTTTACCAAGCAGCAAAAGGAGTGGCAGCAGCTCCGTCGTGGCCGCTACGTTGAGTTCAACATCATGTACGACCGCGGCACCAAGTTTGGCCTCCTTACGCCGGGTTCACGTGTGGAATCGATCCTCATGTCGTTACCGCTGACGGCTCGTTGGGAGTACATGAACCAACCTGCCCCTGGATCGTGGGAGGAGAAGACCCTCGAGGTGCTAAAGAACCCTGTGGACTGGCTCGACGTGCCGGCCGTCGACCTGGAAACGCTCTCTACAGGTGAGCTGCTCAAGGAGCTCGCGAGAAGGAGCGAGTAAACGGCTGATCGAGTAAGTTTAGCAGGCATTACCGAGAAGGACGCTCAGCTACGAGCATAAGCAATCAGGCTCGATTCAAGCAGTTATGCATGTACGAACATCCTACATAAATACAAAAAGCCCAAGGATTCGAAGTGTTTAAGACGTGAACCAGGCTGTCGTGGCTTGCAATTGTGTTTCGTATGCGAGGAATTGTGACGTGTTTGTCCTCGTGATTTGAAGGAACTTGAAATGCGATGGTCCATGTAATACACGTATGCGTTCACGCTTCGTATGGTAGCCTTAAGTTGTGAGCTCTTTCGTGCGTGGACTTAATTTATGCATTTTGATGAAAGCTAGAAAGCTGTTAACATATTAAACCTATGTCTGTCTGCTTCTATCATACAAGTATGACTACGGCATCGACTGCTTGCGTTCTCTTTCGTACTCGGTGTAGTTGCCATCGAAAAACTCGACACGGCCGTTGCCCTCGAACGCGATGATGTGGGAGCAAATGCGGTCTAGGAACCATCGGTCGTGGGAAATCACCATGGACACACCGTCGAAATCAGTGAGAGCGGCCTCCAGCGAGCGTAGTGTATCCACGTCGAGATCATTTGTAGGCTCATCGAGCATCACCACGTTATGACCACCCAGCAACATCTTGGCAAGGTGAACACGGTTGCGCTCACCACCACTGAGGCTGCCAACCTTCTTCTCTTGCATTCCACCACGCAAGTTAAAACTCGCAATGTATGCGCGTGTGTTGATCCGGTCACCGCCAATCTCCACGAACTCGTTGTCCCCCGAGATTTCCTCGTAAACAGAGCGTCTGCCGCTCAATTCATCACGACTTTGGCTCACGAAGCCAAGACTCACGGTCTTGCCCAGCTCCACGCTACCCTCATCGGGTTCCTCAACACCAGTAATGATATTGAACAGCGTGGATTTGCCCATACCATTTCCTCCAACAATTCCGACGATAGCATGAGGTGGGATCTCAAACGAAAGCTTGTCGAACAGCACACGACCATCGTCCAGCTGCTTACGCAGGTTGTTTACCTTGATAACCTTGTTTCCCAGACGAACACCCGATGGCACCACGATTTGGCCTTCCTCAACTCTCGACGATGCACGGAAACCACTAGACTCCATATCCTGCAGCTTTTTGAGACGAGCCTTGTTCGCCTTTTTGCTACCCTGGTGGTCGCGAGACCACGCAATCTCGGACGCAATCTGCTTCGCACGGATCGCATCGCTCTTGCGTTGCATGTTAAAGCGATTGCGACGCTGAGTCAGCCACTCCGTGTAGTTGCCTTCGTACGCGTAGGTCTCGCCTCGGTCCAGCTCCAGCACCCAACCAGCCACGTTATCCAAAAAGTAGCGATCGTGCGTAATGGACAGAACTGTTCCTCTGTACTTCTGCAAGAAATCCTCCAACCAATGCACTGACTCAGCGTCCAAGTGGTTCGTAGGTTCATCCAGCAGCAGCATGTCTGGTTTTTCCAGCAACAATCTACACAGCGCCACACGACGTCGTTCTCCACCCGACAGTACCTCAACGTCTGCATCAGCAGCAGGAACTCTCAATGCTGCCATAGCCTTTTCCACTTCATGACTCAAGTCCCAGCAACCCAAATGTTCAATCTGGTCCTGCAGTTTCGCCTGTTCCTCCAGTAGCGCATCAAAATCAGCGTCTGGTTCGCCCATAGCCATCGACACCTCGTCAAACTTCGCCAGCAGCGTCTGACTCTCCTTCAACCCATCCATAATGTTCTCGTACACATTCTTGCTCGGATCTAGCTGTGGTTCTTGAGGTAGATAGCCCACCTTCAGTCCGTCCTTGACCCAACGCTCGCCATCGAAGTCCGAGCGCACACCAGCAATAACCTTGAGTAGTGTGGACTTTCCGCTACCATTGGAGCCCAGGACACCGATCTTGGCGCCACGTAGGAAGCCCAAACTCACACGTTCGAAGAGTTTCTTGCCGCCTGGGATCGTCACGCCCACGTCTCGTAAATGACACACAAAGTCGCCCGGGACGCCACCACCAGCGTTTGACGAGCCTGACGGAGCTGCAAATCCACGCACAGCATTGCAAGGATGTTGCACAGCTACCAGCCAATTGGGAGCTAATAACGAGCTGCGTAGGCTCCGTGACGCCACGGAACGTGAAGCGACATGGCGAGACAGCATTGTCCTTCGTAAGTGGTTGTGCGGTGGAGGAGCTACGCAACTTTAACGCAACATAATATGTATACCGGTTTTTTGCAGTTTCAATCAGTTTTGTGATGGGGGGGATGTGATGAAAACACGACTGCAACGTTAAACAAACGAAGACATGTTCATCCTCGACGCGCTGCAACTGGTTCTCGTTCGTTGAAGCAGGCGAGATCGAGCTGAACGGCAGCATCAAGGGCAATCCTGCTACTGTGGTTGCACAACCATAAAAATACCGGTAATACCTACACTTCTGCTTTCTGATTAGTGGAAAGCCGTCACGCGATACTTGGTGTCCACCACACAACTCCTGCTTCAACGTTAGTCAGCACTTGTCATTCCTGCATTGTCCTGGTCCTCGCCATGCTCTTCTCGCGTGCGTCTCGCTGTCTACCACGCGCTTCTGCGCTCACGATTGGCCTCCGCAGCTTCGCATTCACCTCAAATCGCCTTAACTTGGCGGTGGTGGGCACTGGACGCATGGGGCGCATCCGACTCGCTGGAATGCAGAATGATCCACGTGTTTCCATCGCTGCCATCGTTGATTCCAATGCCAGTGCTGCGCAACTGCAAGAACTGAGTAGCCAGTATGGAGCTCAGTGTTTTGCAACTCTTTCGGAGGCTGGGGACGCTCTGAAGCGGCAGAACGAGACTGTTGACGGTGTCTGGATCTCTACACCGACGCCCACGCACTTGGAGCTCGTCGACGGCTGTGCAACTGGTGTATTGGGCAACGATGTCAAAGCTATTGGCATTGAGAAGCCTGTCGCTGCTTTGGTGAGCGAGATTGACGAGGCCTATCAAGTTTGTCAGAAGAATGATGTGAAGCTCTTCTGCTCCTTTCAGAGGAGGTTCGACCCAAGCTATGAGGCTCTGCGCGTCCAGTGTGTGGACAAACAGAGCATTGGCAAGCTGCAGTCGATCCATACAGTGTTCCGTGACCATCCATGTCCGCCCGTGGAGTTCCTAAAAACTGGAGGAGACCCGTTCCATGATCTTGCAGTGCACGACATCGACTATGTGTGTGATCTTGTGGGTGAATACCCAACCAAAGTGTACGCACATGGAACGAGCTTGTCAGCGGAGCTGAGAGAACTCAACGTAATGGACAAGGCCAGTGTGTGGCTTGAGTTTCCAAACACAGGCGTGGTTTGCACCATGGATCTGAGTCGTAGTGCTGAGTACGGCTACGACCAGCGTATTGAAGTGGCGGGCGAGCACGGAATGCTGCAGGTGCAGAACCCGAGCAAGACCGCCATGGTGCAATCTACCAAGGCTGGGATCACTGCTGACACATTGTCACACTCCTTTCCGGAGCGATTCCGCGAGGCGTATCTGCTCGAGCTCGACAGCTTCATTGACGTCGTGCAGGGCAACGCCAACCCTCGCGTACACTGGGGTGCTTCACGCATGAACACTATCATCGCCGAGGCTGCTCGTATTGCAGCAGTGGAGAAGAAGGTCGTTACCATCAAGTACGGCAAAACAAAGCAAACGGCACCGAGGTCTGACCCGATCCTAGAGTGCGAGTACGAGTTCTAGAGATGTCATGCAGCAACTAGAAACAATTCAATCAAGTCGTATGCCATGTTGAGTGTCAAAGTGCATGAGGGATAGTATCTTCTGCTTCAAGGGTGCTAGACCACTCATCTTTCGTGTCTGACGTGGCGCCTCACTTCCGAATCGACCTCCTTCCTAACAGCACTTCACCTCGATCTTAAGCAAATGTCCACGCAACAACCTCAGATCCGTCGTGCTCTGCGAGCTGACGTTCACGAAATTGCTGCTATGATTCAAGAACTCGCCGACTTCGAGAAGGAGTCGGACTCGAACAAGGCCACACCTGAAAAATTACTGGAGACCGTCAACTTCGCCGATGACGTTCCACCCGAACACATTCCGGGGTTTCCATTAACTGGTGCTCCGAGTCGCAAGGTGGCTCATTGTTTTGTGCTGACAATCGGAGAGCAAGTTGCGGGTATGGCCTTGTTCTTCTACAACTACAGCACGTGGTTAGCGTCTCCTGGTGTGTACCTCGAAGATCTGTTCGTGCGACCGGAATTCCGTCGTCGGGGGTTAGCGACGCTTTTATTCGGTGCATTGGCCGAAGAAGCCCAACGCATTAGCGAAGGCAAAGGTCGATTGGAGTGGTGGTGTCTGCGTTGGAACGAAGGTGCACTCAAATTTTACGAACGTATCGGAGGCTCCAGAATGGAAGAGTGGGTCAGCATCCGCGTCGCTGGAGGAGATAAACTGGAGCACCTCAAACAACTCGCTGACGATGTTCGAGCCAACATTAAGTAACATGAACAGCAGGCTCAAAACATGAAGACTTGGTTCAAGTTCCTACTTTACTTGTTTGGACGACGCAAATGTCTGGTCGTTTCTGCAAATTCTTCTTCCTGTATCCGTAGGAAGAAGACAAATACAAAGAAGAGCACCACGTAGAACACACATTGCAGTGACGCCCAGTGCACTCTGCACCACAATTGCCACTGTCTCAGTCGTCGTCGAAGCTCTTGCGAACTTCGGCCACACTGTATCCTGACGACCACAAACTTTTAGCTTTTACCTCTCTCACCTAAACCCTTGCAACTCACGCACCTCCACAATCGCAACTTTTCTCTCCATTGGGAATGAATTCGCACTCGATGTATCTGTTCTTCTTGGTTTTGTAGCAATGACACTTCACTATTATCGGTCTCTGCTGTATTTGCCATTGAAATTTGCACTTCTGACGCGGAATTTCGCGCTGCAACAGTCAATTTCCTCTCTGCAGCATCAACAAAACTTGTGACGGTTCGCTGCTCGGTCGTAGAGCGTCGTGGAGAGGAAGAGGCCATTGAAGCCAGTGCATCTTCGAGTGCTCGATTCGAGGTGACGGAAAATGGTCCTGAGAGCAGCGGGGAGCGACACATTGGACAAGCGTCAACCTGACGCAGTGCATCGTCCAGACACGAGCGACAGAAGCTCTGACCGCAGCAGGAGGCGAGCACGGGGCGCTCGAAGCTGCACAAACAGATCGGGCAACTACTCGCCATTTTTTGGCGACGAATGAGATTTGACGAGGATTATTTGAAACATCATTTTTCTCCTGAAATTTGCCATATCACAGACTACTGCACTCTGCTGCGTAGCAACAAGGGAATCAGTAGGGCAACGTTACTGCAACTACTCAAGTCATTCACAACAGTTGCATATAATATGGTAAAGGTGAATATGGCCATCTGACGTTTCGGATGTAGTTGTAAGCGGAAATGTGAAATCATCAAAGATGAATGAGCTAATACGGATCGACGAATTCACACTTGCGAGTTGCCTCGTCTTGGTCAATGCATCAAACAAACTGAAGGATCAACATGGCGAAAGTTGCAACTGTTTGGCCAAACCAACGATATCTCGTCAGATAAAAGCTCAAGTCATGTACTGCATACCATCACATGCAACGGCGCTCTATGCAGTAATTTCTCGACCGAAGGCTTGGACATTTACCCTGCTGTTCGGTATCATGCGGAAAAATGTACAGAAATTGTAGACGAACAGCTAAGACTTCATCGGGTAACGTTTCAAAAATTGCAGGGCGGTAAAGCTCAACAAGAGCGGACTCAATCTGAATCGACGGCGATATCACGTTGTCCGGTGAAACGATATGCTATGGCTATTTGTCAAACCACTTTTCATTTTCTGCGTCCTACACCATCAACATCGTCAATTGTGTCAACCAGCATGACGCCCACGGAGCTACAGTTCCAAGGTATGTGTCTACCTGCACTAGAGACCTTGAGGTGGGGTATCATTTAGTGGTACAGCAGCATTACGGTGGTCGTGGCACAACAATGCGAAGTTCAGCTCTGTAAACGCAGTTCGACGCGATATCACATCTGATTCCTGGACAAAAGCGAGCTGGGATATGAGATGTCACGCTGCGCTTGTCCTCACCACCATAAACACAAGTTAGCTACGTGATTACGATTGATTTTCGGTCTTTTCTTGGTTTTGATGCTGCTGCAGTCACGAGCTTGAGCTCGTTCGCCCAGATGCCTTCGAGCAGTGGGAGTTCTCCAACGCCGAGTGTGGATAGCGACGATAATAATGGCATAGGATCAGCTTCGATACGCGGTTCGAATTCGCGACGCTGCGGGTTTCCAGAATGCCACAAGACAGCTAAGCGAGGAGGACTCTGCATCTCGCACGGGGGAGGGAAAAAGTGTTCGGTTGATGGCTGCACCACCAGCGTCGTGAGTCGAGGCTTCTGTGTCGCTCATGGAGGCGGCAAACGTTGTCAGGCACCGAGTTGCACTAAAAGTGCTCAAACCGGGGGGTTCTGCTGGGTCCACGGTGGAGGCAAAAAATGCGGCTACCAAGGTTGCAAGAAGCGAGCACAAAGCGGTGGTGCCTGCATTTCTCATGGTACGCTTCGGGTTTCAAGTTGTCGTCGAAATGACCGACCACCGAGTTGACATGATGTTCTGGTTTTCAGGTGGAGGCAAACGGTGTCGGAAGGAAGGATGCAACAAGGTGGTGCAGTATGACGGACTCTGTGTGGGTCACGGTGGCTACCGGAAGTGTCTTTCGATTAACTGTGATAAGAGAGCTCTAGCCAACAGCTATTGCCAAGCTCACGGTGGCAACTCGATATGTCGAGTTGTCGGATGTCGGAAACGTGCTATTCGCGGAGGAATATGCTCCGAACACAAAGTTCACATGCCGCACAATGCTACAACTTGTGCATCGTTTGCTCGTTGCAGACCGTCGATTGATCTCCCGGAGACACCGTTCAAGGTTGAGCCAACCGAAATGATTCGACCGTGTTTAGATCCGTATCGGGGGTACCCCACACCAACCGAGGCATCCCCGGACCTCCGAGATCCAACAACGTACCACTGCAACATCGCGATGGATGTGGAGTCATCTTCAGTTCGTGAGCAGTTCGTATCACCACATCAGTACGTTCGACGAGGGCCCTCTTCACTTTTGGATGATCGGAGGACAATTGTCACTCCCATCTCGAAACGCTTCAATATCGACGACCCATATCATCAGAGCCTCCCAGTGTTACCAAGTTTCCAGACACTACAAAGGAGCTGCAGTTGTTCTCCCTCCGAGATGAACTGGTCCTCGGCGCCGAATGAAGGCATCGAAGATTCGTTCGTGACGCCGCTGCAGTCAAGATCTGATGATTTTATGGTGCCGTTGAGAAGATCCTGTGCTCATACTTGCACTGTGGTAACTTGCTCGCGAAACGCCAAGCGGAATGGACTCTGTGTACTACATAGCATCGGATCAGCTACCAAGTAAACTAGGCAACATTATATTCGAGTCAACCTAAACTCTCAATCCTGTCCTAAACAACTTTCGATACAATACCACAGTAAAGACAATACCCAACTACATCACATACCACAGGTATTATCTCTCAAATCACGCAACAACAACAACAAACTACATCAACATAATCCAACCTTATACTATTTAGCAGGTCCACTTTCAACATATTTCCAAACCGTTCATTATCCAGAATCATCAGGATGGCTGAGGGAATCATCCAGGCCGGGAACCTCCTCCGTAAACGTGCTGGGCTGCTGGCCATGCTCACATGCGGCAAGCAGTTCGTGTACGTCGAGGCCAACGACAAGCACAAGAACGTGACTGTGTTCGAGTCGGAGACCAACAAGGCCACACCGTTGGCCACCGTCGACGTGTCAACCGACACCACAGTCGAGTTCGATGCGTCCATGACACACGGCATCAAGTTGGCCAACGCCAAGAGCACGGAGGTGTTTGCAGCCGAGAGCAAGGAGAAGCAGGAGGAGTGGCTCAACTCGTTCATCAACGCAGGTGCACAGTACCGTGAGGTGTTCAACGTGGAAGACACAGCCAAGATCAAGTCGTTCTACGAGCTCAAGGACTTCGACATGGCCGGCAACGAGGTGTCCATGGCCAAGTACAAGGGCAAAGTGGTGCTGGCTGTCAATGTGTCGAGTAAATGTGGTTTGACGCCCACGAACTACCCAGAGCTGCAACAGTTGTACGACACGTACAAGGACCAAGGTCTGGAAGTGCTGGCGTTCCCATGCAACCAGTTCGCTGGTCAGGAGCCAGGCACACACGAGGAGATCATGGAGTTTGTGAAGCAGTACAATGTGACGTTCCCG